>CM035432.1:63131138-63268638 GCA_020310875.1 Ceratopteris richardii | reverse complement strand
ACTCTGATTTTTGCAAAAGAACGCATGGGCTTTAGGCCAAGCCCTTTGAGAGAAATCAAGTATATGGGAAGTATGAGGTAAATAGTCCCATCTAGCCATATCTTAGGCTAGAAAACTCCAAATTGGATGTGCTCTGGCTCGTTTCGAAGAGCACAAAGTCTTCTTTTAGTATCAAAAGAAAAGTTGGAAAATTTATATCTTTTTCCAGGTTTGTGCAGGCCTGCAAAGTCTAAATAGTTTTTAGCAACTACCTTCTAGGAGCCATATTTTACAAACCGGGAAGGCGAGTGAAGTAATTTCACTTCAAGCCACTTGCACATGATATATATTTCATTGTTATGATTATTTCTAAGTCCTTAAAAGTTTTTTTCAGTTCTAAACAAGGATTATAAATGCATTTTTGGGTAAATTTGCATTATTTTGGTAATCATCTAACCATGCTTTATGTTTTGGGAAGTGATCCGATGTTTTTCAAAACATAATGCTAGGACCTGAGGAGGAAGTTGCAGATGTCTCAAGGTTCATAAAAAAGAATTAGGTGCATGCAATTCCGATATCCAACCATTCAAGGACATATGGTTTATATCTTCAAGCATTTTACTTATTTTATGGCATGTTCTATATGTACATGCATGGATTGGAATGCATACATCAAATTTGATCCTTGTTTTGATTCTAAAAGTATAGATCAACTTGCTAGGAGTACACTTTTTGATTGTTTGTAATAAATATGGTTACAAGAACTACAAGGTTATGCAACAAAGAGATTGTTGTTAGTATTTGTTTTTATATTTTTGCAAGTTATGGTGTCCATGTACGAGTTTATGGCGTGCATGCCATGGGCTTTCCAAGCCTTATGTTGTTGTATGGCATGTGTGCCATTGAGTTTATGGTTAAAATTTTTTGGAACTCCATTTTCTTGGGGAAATGCTATCGAATTTTTTCCTACCTCATGGCATTATATACACATTTACCTTTAGGTAAGAATGTTATGGCATGGTAACATGTCTTCTCTCCAAACATCCACAAGGTTTTAGCATGCTTATATGCATGTATTTGATGGAATTAGTACCATAAAAGCATTATAGATAAGGCAAATTTATTAAAAATAGGATCCCTACACATAATCCATATGGATTTAGACCATAGGATTGCTAAGGGGAAGGACATGTACCTCCACCATCGAGAATGTGCATAAGCAATCCTATAGGTTATAGGAAGTTGCATACAGGCACGAGAGATATATTTATGATAATCTCCAAGGTAGTGAATATTTACTTATCTTCAAAAGAGTCTCACAATATGATTAGGAGACTATGGGGTATTATGAGCAATACCCAAAGAGTGACTAGTTTCACTCATGTACATTATTGTTGGAAAATTCCTCTCCTAATCGCAGCGAAAAGTGTAGAAGACCTTCTTAGGATCAAGACTCTTGCGAACAGCTGAACCTTCGAATAAACTGGTACCAACTAAAAAATTCAATGAACTTGAAACTTTGATCACTCAAACTAGACACCTATAGCTTTAAAATGATCTATCAAAAACTCAATTTGAAGTAGATTTGGGTTGGCAACTCATTGATACAAAACAGGCTACCTGTCCACTCAGTTAGGCTGAAAACTGGACTTCACTAAAAACTAAATAACTCACAGAGCATAAAGAATTTCATAAAACGGTTTTAGACGGAGGAAGTACTCGAGATAAGCTTTCCAAAAAATGTTTAAACACTAAAATTGAATACATATATTGAGAGATATGACTCTCACAAGTAGACTACCTAGAGATGGGTGTGCGGCTGGACATACTCTATGAGAGTGAACTGAACGAAATGACACAAAACAAATGAAGTAGCTACAAGGGGGCTTCCATGCCTTCTTCCTCTATACTTGAGTGTCCTCCCTTGCCTCTTTAGCCAAGTGACCAAAAACTCTCATGATGAGTTTGAGAGCTCTTCTCCATCATTTCTCCACTACTTTGGACAGCCACTCCTCTTACAGTTCAGTTTTTGGATTTGATTCTCTTTTGAATGATTCTCTTTTGGCCTCCACTACTTGCTGAAGTAAATGCTTCTATTTTTCATTTTTGTATTTTCCTTCTACTTGAAGAAAATCCTTTTTGCAAAAATATATACGAGCTTACTTCTTTATTTTTAACACTCCCCCTCAAGCTCACATGTGAGCTTGCACCTTCAGCCATATCCTGCAAGTTGATGTCATCCTTGAACCTCTTTAGCTTAGAAGCATCTAAGGACTTTGTAAACATGTCTGCAACCTGGGCATTAGTTCCAATGAACTTTATATCCACATCCTTGCTCAAAACTTTTTCTCGAACATAATGATAATGCACTTCTATGTGCTTGCTTCGTGCATGAAACATTGGATTGTTTGTCAAGTGAATGCTTGACTTGTTGTCACCATAAATTGGAATGGTCTCCACCTGCACATCAAGATCAACCAAGAGCTTCTTAATCCACATAGCTTCACAAGTTGCAAAGGCTAAACCTCTATATTCAGCTTCTGTAGATGATAGTGCAATAGTAGGTTGCTTCTTTGAGCTCCATGTGATAGGTTTGCTACCTATCATAAACACATAACCTGAAGTGGATCTTCTATCTTCCTTCAAACCAGCCCAATCAGCATCACTAAATCCCTTTACTTGTAATTTTTCATCATATCTATAAAACAATGCATGATTGACAGTGTGCTTCACATATCTTAGCACTCATTTGGCTAAATTTAAATGTTCACTTGTAGGAGCTTGCATAAATTGAGAAAGAACTCCAACAATATAACACAAATCTTGTCTTGTGATCGTAGTGTAGATCAAGGAACCTATAATACTCCTGTATGTAGTTACATCATGTAACTTCTCTCCATCATTTGAGCATAGCTTCACATTTGTGTCCATAGGTTGCGTGAGTGGTTTGCATTCACTCATTCCAAATCTGAAAAGAACATCCAACAAGTACTTTCTTTGCATCAAGTAGATGCCATCTTTCCCATAGACTATCTCAATGCCTAAAAAGTATTTCAGCTCACGAAGATCTGAAATTTTAAACTCCTTATCGAGTTTCCTTTTGATCTCTTGTATTCCTGTAACATTACTTCCTGTTATGATGAGATCATCAATGTATATGCAAATATATACATGCTTGCCTTCTTCTTTCTTCATGTAGAGAGAGGGATCTGCATTACTTGCACTATACCCACACCTTGTGAGGTACTCGACCAATCTTTGATTCCAAGCACGTGGTGCTTGCTTCAGCCCATACAAAACTTTCTTCAATCTACAAACAAATATTTGGATGTTGTTTGTCTTCAAATCCAATCGGTTGACTCATGTATACCTCTTCTTGAAGTTCACCACTGAGAAACACATTTTTCATGTCAAGTTGGTACAATGGCCATCTCCTTGCTGCACTCACTGCAATCAAGGTTCTAATTGTTCCCATCTTTGCAACTGGGCTGAAAGTCTCTTCGTAGTCGATGCCGTGGGTTTGCTTGAATCCTTTTGCTACTAGTCTAGCTTTATGCCTTGCTAGAGAACCATCAGCATTTCTCTTTATTTTAAACACCCATTTATTTGGAACAATCTTCATACCTTCAGCCTTTGGAACTAGCTCCTATGTGTGATTGTCCTTAAGAGCTTTCATCTCTTCTTGCACAGCTTCTTGCCATTCTTTTTGTGTACATGCTTCTTCATATGCATTCGGTTCTTTGTCTTTGACCACCTGTGTCATATATGCAAAATGCTTTGCAATAAAACTATCATAGCTCAGCCTTTCAATTCGATACCTTGCTCTTGAAGACCTTCTTTCATTTCCTTTTGAGCATTGCTTCTTCAACCGGTTCAACTTTACCTTTGGTGTGATCACCTCTTCATACTCTTCTTCACTTGCATTTGAATCACTATTTTGGGCAGCACTTTCAGCTTTAGATCTTTCATAAGCTGATGTTGGTGATGAGGAATGACTCCTTAGCCTCCCCTTCCATGTTGAGCTTTCTCAAAGTGATGTAGAAGCTTCTGGACCTAACATTTCAGTGCTTGTTTGCTGAAATTCTTCTTGGACAACACCTCCATCATCTTCGTAATCTTCTTCAAGAATCTTCTCTTTCCCTTTGTCTCCAAACCATGGTCTTAGCTCATCAAATACCACATCTCGTGAGACTCGTAGCTCCTTTGCCACCGGATTGTAGCACCTATATCCCTTTTGCTCCGATGAATATCGAATAAAAATACATTTTTCGGACTTTGTCTCCATCTTTGTCCTTAGTTCTTGAGGGATGTGAGCATAACACACACATCCAAAAACTTTGAGATGTGTAAGGTCAGGTTCCTTACCGGAATAAACCTCCTCGCGAGTTAGATTATGCACTCCAGCCGTTGTGCACTTGTTCATCAAATAAACGGCCGTACTAGTTGCTTCAGCCCAATAGTTTAGTGGCATCTTCATCTCATTGAGCATGCATCTTGCAACTTCTGTGATATGTCGATTTTTCCTTTCAGCTATTCGATTTTGTTGAGGCATGTACCTACATGTAAATTGTCTCTTGATGCCATTTTCATAAAGAAAATCTAAAAATTCTTTGGAGAAATATTCTCCTCCTCCATCGAACCTCAAGGTCTTTATGTAGCGTCTTGTTTCCTTTTCTACCTATGCTTTAAATCTCTTGAACATGGAGAACACATCTGATTTTTGTTTTATGCAAAACATCCATACTTTTCTTGAATGATCATCGATAAAAGTGACAAAATATCTATTACCAGCCATTGATGGTTGTTGTGATGGTCCCCATACATCCGTGTGTATCAAGTCGAGGGCATTCCTTGCCACATAGTTGCTCTTCTTGAATGGTTGTCAAGTTTGCTTTCCTAGTTGGCATGCTTCACAAAACTCATGTAGTCCAGCATCATTGAATCTTGGAAGACCTCTTACCACTTCATGGTTGCTCATGTCCTTGAGCTTGGGAATGTTGATATGTCCAAACCTTTTGTGCCACAAATCGATTTGAGCAATCCTCTTGTTTCCAAACTTAATATACATCACCTTTCCATGTGGTTGTTGAATGTCCAAGGTGAACATCCTTGTTGGAGATAGACGTCTGCGGAAGCACATGAACAGCACAAGGAAGAAGAAGAAGCTTGGATCACAAACATACAATACTGAATGAATTACTAGAGAATGTACAAAGATAAGTAGCCCATTAGGGCAATAGGCGTATATACAAGCCGGGGGAAGAAAACCTCTTAAAGAGGGAAAAAAGTGCCCCGGCGGTCCTAGAGTGTTCACACACATCACTACCTAAATATATCAACAAATCCCCCCTGGGAGTGATGCGGTGAACAAGGAGCTGGCACTCATGTATAAAGAAGTGCCAAGCTATGTGGAAATCACTCCACAAAAGGAAGTAATCCCAAAGCTTTGCGGAAAGCTTCAAACTTCTCCCTAGGCAGAGCCTTCGTGAAAAGGTCTGCAATGTTCTCCTGCGTGGGCACATATGCCAAGCTGATCTCCCCAGTAGAGAACCTCTCCCTGACATAGTGATAATGCACCTCAATGTGCTTAGTGCGAGCATGGAACACAGGGTTCCTCGCAACTGCCAATGCGCTTTGACTGTCAGTGAAGATGGTAGTGGCAGAAGACTGGCCAACACAGGGTTCCTCGCAACTGCGAATGCGCTCTGACTGTCAGTGAAGATGGTGGTGGTAGAAGCCATAAGGCGTCTGAGCCACACACACTCAACAGTCGCTGTGAAAGCTGCCCTATACTCAGCCTCACAACTGGAAGTGGCCACAGTAGGCTGCTTCTTTCTCAACCAAGATATACATGAGCTACCAAGCATGAAGCAAAAACCACTGGTGGACACACGAGTGTCATAGCAACCAGCCCAATCTGAGTCAGAAAAAGCATGCAAATCTGGCTATAGTGATCCACCCTTGGGATAAAACAACCCAAGTAGCCGAGTACCACTCAAGTAGCCAAAGATGCGCTTAACCACTTTCCAATGCGTGACTCCTGGGCAATGCATAAACCTGCTCATCTGTGAGACAGCAAACTGAATATCTGGCCGAGTAATGCATAAGTAAATCAAGCATCCAATAGCCTGCTGATAGAGAACAACATCAAATGCATCTCCAGGATCATGAAGACTAAATCGTAAACCTATCTCCATAGGACTGGCAATAGGCTTACAGTCTTCAAGGCCAAAACGTTGCAATAATGTGTCAATATATTTCGTTTGACACAAAGCCATTCCACCATCAACGTGCATAAACTGAATGCCCAAATAGTGATGCAAATGCCCCAAATCAGACATCTCAAATGAGGCATGCAAATCAGCCTTAAAATCAGCAATATGTGTCTCAATAGGACCAGTGAACAGCATGTCATCAACATAGACAACAATGATCAGAAGCACATCATTAGCACGTTTAACATATAAGGTGCTTTCAGTTGGACTGTTCTCAAAACCATGTGCAATCAGATAGGCATGTATCTTCTCATACCAAGCACGTGGTGCTTGCTTTAAACCATATAGTGCCTTCTTTAACCTGCAAACCTAGTTTTCATGCCCTTTCTGCACAAAGCCACGGGGCTGAAAAACATACACTTCTTCATGCAAGTCACCATTCAGAAATGTTGTTTTAATATCCAACTGATGTCTATTCCAACCATGATGGGCTGCAAGTGCACAAAAATGCTCCGAACAGTAGTCATACGGCATGTAGGTGCAAAGGTCTCATCAAAATCAATGCCTCTTTCCTGTGCATAACCCTTTGCAACAAGCCTAGCCTTATACCTGTCAACTGTACCATCAGGTTTACGCTTCAGCTTGTATACCCACTTAGTGGCAATGGCCTTCTTGCCAGGAGGCAAGTCACATAAAGACCATGTACCATTCTTCATTATAGCATCATATTCAGATTGCATAGCAGCCATCCAATTTTCTGAATTTTGTGCTTCATCAAAAGAAACAGGTTCATTCTCATCACAGAGACTAGATGCAGCCATAGCATAGCAATCTGATGCAAAGGAGGCACTATGAGAGCCTGAACGAGTACGATATGACAAAGGTGCATCTAATTTGCTGTCACGTAAAGTCTGCACCAGCCATTTTGGCATAGTTTTTGCCTGCTCAATATAAGCTCTCTCATCAACAAGTGCATCATGTAAATCTGCATCAGAAATGGAATGATCTGCATCATCATATGAAACCTGCAAAGGCTGAGAAGTTGCCTCATTAGGACCAGCACTAGCCTGTCCACCTGTAAAAAGAGGCATCAAAGTATCATACATGTCTTTGGAGCTAACAGATGTCTCCTTAGTACATGAAAGCAATGGCTGAATAGCATCTTCCACAAAGACAACATCACGGCTAACCAGAATGCGTTTAGTCTGTGGATGATACAGACGATAGCCTTTACTTTCAGAACTGTACCCAACAAAAATACATTTTACTGCCTTATCATCCAATTTTCTGCGATGTTGTTCAGGCACTAATGCATATGCCAAACAACCAAAAACACGCAGATGCCATGTTCAGTACATATGATGCACACATGAGAGCCTCAAGCCAGAAACTATGTGGTAAAGCTTGACTTTTGACCATGCACCTCGCCATCTCCATGAGTGACCTGTTCTTTTGTTCAGCAACTCCATTCTGTTGAGGTGTATACGGCACTGTACACTGGTGTTTTATCCCACGTTCAGCCAGAAATGCATTAAAATCTGAAGACATATTTTCCCCCCCTCGATCAGAACGGAGGGTGCCCATTTTACATGCTGACAGATTTTCAGCCAAAATCAAAAACTGTTTGAAGCACATGAACACTTCGGACTTTGCTTTGAGTGGATATACCCATGCATGCCTGGAAAAATCATCAATGAAAGTCACGAAGTAAAGGTAATTTCCAAAAGAGGGTGTCTGCATGGGACCACAGACATCACTATGTACAAGCCGCAATTTCTGCGTAGCCCAAACTGAACCATCTTTTGGAAAGGAAGAACGCTGCATTTTGCCCAAAATACAGCCTTCACAAACATGTTTTCCAAGTGCCTCAAGTTTGGGCAAAGAGGAAACCATTTCAGATTTCTGCAGGCGTAACAAACTAACAAAATTCAGATGACCAAAGCGTGCATGCCAAAGCTTTGCATCTGACATAGCCTGAGAATCATGAACTGCACATGCCGAATCATTCACAGATTTTTCATAGTCTATGAGCTTATACAGCCCACGACAAAAAATGCCAGAAGCAATAATCACATCGCCATTTGAGAGATCATGGACTATACACCTGTCATCAACAAATTTCACAACCAAGCCAATCTTGGCTAATGCAGAAACTGATAACAGGTTCTTTTTGATCCCTGGCACAAATAAAGCATCTGACAAAGTGAAAGAACTACCATCAGCAGTAGTCAAAATGATCTTAGCAACTCCCATAACAGGATAAGAGGAGTTATTGGCGCATGTGATAGTATTCCCTGTAGGGGCAGGCTCGAGTGAAGAGAAGAAACTACACTACGAGGTAATATGTTTGGTCGCCCCATTGTCAAAGTACCAAACATCTGAGTCTACTGCAGACATGCACTGATCATGAGAAGATGGGTCAAAACTGCAGACAGTAGTAAACGCCCATTTTTCTTCCTGCACAAGATTTGCAGACTCTGTTTTTGGTGTAGAGGCCTCTGCAACAACCATTCCAGCCTCTTTCTTCTTTGCCTCTTTAGCAGCCAGTTTTGGACAGTTCTTTATAATATCATCATTTCCTTTACAGTACTTGCAGAACAATTTCTGCTTTTCTGATTTCTTCTCATCTTTATCCTGGTTCTTCGATTGTGCAGCATTTGCAGATTTCTGCTTACTAGTAGAAGAACTCCATTTTCCTTTGCCCTTCTGACTAGCCAGGAAAGCTTGATCTGCAACACGCATAATGGACCTGTTCTGCTTGGACTGATCTTCCTGCAACAGAACAGAGACTAACTCCTCAAATGACAAGGCCTTCGCATTGCCTTTCATCATCAACCGAAGAGTAGAGGCAAAACTCTGATATGAATCAGGAAGACCATTCAGAACGGTCTGCACAAGTGAGCTATCTAGTATAACCTCATCAGCAGAAATCAATTGTTCCTTCAGGTCTTTGATCTTTGTAAGAAAACTGTCCATAGAATCACCTTCATTCATGTGCTCACTCTCCAACTGTTTTCGGAGGTAAGCAACACGAGCCTCATTCCTAGCCTGGTACAAAGTGGTAAGTGTATCCCAAGCATCCTTTGTTGTTCTGCAAGAGCGAATGTGAGGAATAATGGCACGTTTGACAGGCAAAGCTATCAATGCATGTGCCTGGGCATCTCTGCCATCCCAACAAATCTACTCTGCAGTAGGTGCAACAGAAACAACAGCACGAACAAGAATCTGCGGAATATCATCTTCGACACCATCTTCATCAGCTCCAACACATGTATTTGCAGTACGTATCGTTACAGGTGTAACATGACATCTTTCAACACCCTGCACAATGTTCCACAATCCTTTTGCAACCAGTACATGTCGCATCATATAAGCCCATAATGGGTAGTTGGTACCATCCAACTTATCCTCAACAGCCAACATACGGAATACATCACTCCTTTCAGCCATGGCCGGTCTAAAATACCTTGATGCAGAAAATTGACTCTATCTCAAAAAGTTGAACAGAACTGCCCAGACAAGTTCTGCTAGACCTGTAGCAGACTTTGAGACGCTTAAATTGGCGAACAAAAACTGGTATATACCTTTGGCACAAAAGGACGAAATAGCCTGCACAAGCACTGTGATAGTGTGTTCGGAGGCCGAAACGAGCTCAGATCGCGATTTCGGCACCAGATAGCGAAGCTGTTTTGATCTCGAAAACAGCCTGAGTATGCTCACCAAATTTCGTGCGAATCTGAGACTACAAACGGAGGAGTGTCGACGGCACCCTAAAAGAAGCGATGACCTGCTCTGATACCAATTGTTGGAGATAGACGTCTGCGGAAGCACGCGAACAGCACAAGGAAGAAGAAGAAGCTTGGAGCACAAACACACAATAGTGAATGAATTACTAGAGAATGTACAAAGATAACTAGCCCATTAGGGCAATAGGCGTATATACAAGCCGGGGGAAAAAAACCTCTTAAAGAGGGAAAAAAGTGCCCCGGCGGTCCTAGAGTGTTCACACACATCACTACCTAAATATATCAACAATCCTACCTTCTTTCCTTCCTTGAGCAATGACCTTGAATCCTTCTTTTGGATTCTTTATAAAGCAGCCTTTTTCATTGAAGATAATATGATATCCTTTCTCTATCATTTGTCCTACTGAAATCAAATTCTTTGCAATAGTAAGAATATGAAGAACATCAGCCAATACCTTTCTATCTCCAAGCTTGATATCTCCAACATGCTCAATTGTGTGTTGAGTTTCATCGCCGGTCTCCACACATCCTTTTCCACTTGGAGCTTGTAGCTTTGTGAATAAATCTCCTTGGCATGTCATATGGTTGCTGCAACCTGAATCTATGAACCATTTTTGGTCATCACTTTTCGAGTTGTTGTAGTCATGCTTCATGGCAAGCATGGTTTGCTTGTCTCCTTCACTTGATGTACTCACATAATTATTTTGGCTCCTTTGGTTGCCTCCATTCAGCCTTCCATTCTTTTGCCAACAATCATTTGCATAATGTCCTAGTTTACCACAATGATAACATGTTATACCTTTATGAGGATTGTATGAACCTCGACCTCTTCCTCTATTTCTTCCTTGACCTCTTCCATGTGTGTTGTCATTTGAGTTGTCGTTGTTGTCCTCCGAGTTGTGTTGGCTCAAATTTGTGTTGTTGTAGCTTCTTCCTCTTCCTCTTGAGCCTCCTCTTGAGTTCCTTCCTCTACCTCTTCCTGCATATAACATTTGGCTATGGCTGTCCTTACCTTTGTTGCCTTCTCCTTGTTGAGCTACCTCTTCAGCCACAAGATTTGGTATAATCTCGTCAAATGTTGGTAGAGGATCTCTATAAAGAATGTTTGTGATGAGGGGCTTCCACTTTTCTTCACTCCTCAAGCCATTGAGGGCTGTTTGGACGTTGTCTTCCTCTTCTATCTTGCATCCAACTGATGCTAGCTCATCTCGAAGCTCCTTGATTCTCAATGTATACTCACTAATGCTTTGGTTTGAGCTTTTCTTCATGTTGTTGAGCTCGTTCTTGAGTTGCATCCTCCGAGACCTTGTTGAGGTAGCATACACCTTCTCCAATGCTTCCCAAACTTCCTTGGTTGTTTCTAAGCTTTGCACATGACCAATCATAGTGTTAGAAATAACTTGTTAGATGAGGAACATCACCCTTCGATTCCTCTCTTCCCAATCAGCAAATTGTCTCCTTTGTGCCGGAGTAATGTTGGGATCTTCAAGGTCCACCGGTTGTGGATCGTCTCCACTAACTAGACTCCATAAACCTTTACCTTTAAGGTAATTTATCATTCTATACCTCCAAGACTGAAAATTATCTTTGTCTAACTTCTCAACTTGTCCTAAATCAGCCATTGAAAACTTCCAAGATTGAAGTTTACCTCAAGTATTGTGTGGCGCTCTTCCTTGACTTTATGAAGCTTCCCCTTGATTTGTAGCTTCTCCTTTGCTTCACTTCAGTTCCAATGCTTTGCCTCTTCAAAATCCAATGCTCTGATACCAAATGTTGGAAAATTCCTCTCCTAATCGCAACGAAAAGTGTAGAAGACCTTCTTAGGGTCAAGACTCTTGCGAACAGCTGAACCTTCAAATGAAAACTGGTACCAACTGAAAAATGCAATGAACTTGAAACTTTGGTCACTCAAACTAGACACCTATATATTTAAAATGATCTATCAAAGACTCAATTTGGAGTAAATTTGGGTTGGCAACTCGTTGATACAAAACAGGCTACCTGTCCACTCAGTTAGGCTGAAAACTGGACTTCACTAAAAACTAAATAACTCACAGAGCATAAAGAATTTCATAAAACGGTTTTAGATAGAAGAAGTACTAGAGATAAGATTTCAAAAAAATATTTAAACACTGAAATTGGATACATATATTGAGAGATATGACTCTCACAAGTAGACTACCTAGAAATGGGTGTGCGGCTGGACATACTCTATGAGAGTGAACTGAACGAAATGACTCAAAAAAAATGAAGTAGCTACAAGGGGGCTTCCACGCCTTCTTCCTCTATACTTGAGTGTCCTCCCTTGCCTCTTTTATAGCCAAGTGACCAAAAACTCTCATGATGAGTTTGAGAGCTCTTCTCCATCATTTCCCACTACTTTGGACAGCCACTCCTCTTACAGTTCAGTTTTTGGATTTGATTCTCTTTTGAATGATTCTCTTTTGGCCTCCACTACTTGCTGAAGTAAATGCTTCTATTTTTCATTTTTGTATTTTCCTTCTACCTGAAGAAAATCCTTTTTGCAAAAATATATACGAGCTTACTTCTTTATTTTCAACAATTACTTGAGTAAGTAGTGAAGCATTACTACTACACTAGTAAGGAAACCAATTAAATGGGATCACAGATACGGGTTGCATGAGAGAGCATCGACCGGTGCTTATGTGATTCGAGTGATGGTTAGGAAGGCCACAAGCATGTCACTAGCTCTATGATGTAGAGAATAGATCCCTTAGTCAGGAATAGTTGGGGTACCCAATACATATATGTATGTTGGGATCTAGAGAGAGGTACTTAGACCTTGTCTTGGTACCTAGGAACACGTTAGTTTGGAACAAGAAAGGGATAGACATTGTCACATGTTGATTAGAACCAAACTAACTAGTTCGAGGACATGGGACTCATTTGATTCCACCCACATGATTTTAGGATATGGGATTCATTACAGTCCACCTACATATTCCATTATATATATATATATAGATATATATATATACACATACACACACATACACACACACACACACACACATATATATATATATATATATATATATATATATATATATATATATATATATATATATATATATATATATATATATATATATATATATATATATATATATAATATACATTGGTTTAGTGTAGGTATGACACCATGAATTGGAAGAAGTTTTCACTAATATGGGATGGTGGAGATAACTTCCCTTTTCTTCTATGGCCAAGGAGAAAATGACTCATCATTCATGCCAGCATGTCTCACTAGATCAGAGGAAAGCTCTTAGGAGACATCTCCTTAGGATTGGGAGTTATCCTTCATAGTTTAGGGAAGATTTATTCTTCTAGTAGAGAATGTGATGGGTGATTTTATCACCATTGGTATCACATACTCATTTTGAGGTTTCGAGGAAGGATCATATAGATTGGATCATATAGATCCATACATAGAGGATAGTTGGCAAAGATATCTCCTTAGTATGGATACATGTGTTTACCATATGATGTCATATCATTGTTGACCCTTATAAAGAATTTATTTTCTCCACTCTTCACTACATACACCTTCATTAGTTATGAGATATTTATTCTCCATCTTCATAGGAATGTATGTAATGAGGGATTATGCATTTGTATGGAAGAGAGGAGCAAATGAATTCATAAGTTTCTTTTTTAAAGAAAGGAGAAAGCGGGAATTACCTTAGAGATCAAGGAGAGATCTCACTTTAGCTCAGTGGTCTCACTTTAGCTCTTGTTCTTTGAGAGAGAAAGAAGGAAGGAGAAAGTGGGAATTAGCTTAGAGATCAAGGAGAGATCTCACTTTAGCTCAGTGGTCTCACTTTAGCTCTTGTTCTTTGAGAGAGAAAGAAGGAAAACTGGATTTCTTCATAAGAGAAGAATAGAGTATGTTTTCCTTTAGAGAGAAGAGGTGTTTAGAAAACATCTCTTAGAATTTATTTTAGAAGGAATTCATTTACTCTACTTTTCAATGTAATTTTCCTTCACATGGGAGTTTGATTCTCCATTATTTTGGAAGGAAAAATATGGAGAAAGTATGTGTATGTTCTCAATTATGGATTAGTAGAGCAATAGGATTCAAAAGAACCTCTTTCAAATAGAAAGGCAAAGTGGAATAGATTCCACTACTAGAGCTCTTTTCCTTAGAAGAGATTACAGAGAGAGACAAAGAGAGAGTTTCACTTTCTTGTTTTGGCTCTTTAGATAGAAGTGGCACTCTTCTATCAAAGAAAAGAGGGAGATGAGTTAATCATGGTGGTTGGGTTGAGTCTTACCTATAGACTCCAACGAGAAGCAGTTATGTTTATTTCTAGTGTTGGTCCTTGACAAGATGAGATGATCTAGTTATTGACATTAGTGAGACCACAAATAGAGTTATGAGTTGTCTCTTCAGGGTTTCTAGGAGATAGTAATAGATCTAACCTATTGGGGTACTGAACTCTTAGTTGGTGTTACATCATGAGCATGATGTGTAAACATTAGTTAGGAGGATGGGTACTTAGGGATTATCTAAATATGAAAGGGAATGCTTTCTGAATTCATATGGCAAACTACAAGGAAGAGAACATTTAGAGTTTGCACTAGTGCCAATAGATGCTCTTCCAACAGAATTTAGTCCAATGGTAAAGGATGAAAAACCATAGACTTCTTGGTTGGTAAAATGTAGAGATTGCATTTTACTACCAAGAATTTGTTATGTATGAGCTAGATGATGGATTTGCATAGTTCACAAGGTAGTTAAGATTAAACTACTACTTGTGATTACACTCAAGGTTAGCAAGACCTAGAGTGGTATGAGGAAAATCTATCATTTACTCCTAGATGGGTTTGAAGTCACTTTTTATGGGACTTTGTTCTATATTTCAGAGGATTCTATGGTTTATTATCTTCATTATGGTACCGTCAAGCTTATAAGTTTGGCACTTTAAACTTTCTTCTTATACTATTACTCCATAGAGTATATGTCATATGGACTTAGGTCATTTGGATGATGTTCTATGGCATGGGAGTGGTAGTATGGAAGTGGAGAGTGCATGGGAGATAGTAGGCACCATGCTTCTTAAGGGGAAGGATATGGGGAAACAACACACAGAAATGACCATGTGCATAGAGTACATGGGGTTCAGGGGCATCCGAGCACATTCTTCTACCATTATGGACATTTCATGTACATTTTTGAGGACGAAAATGCTTCTCAAAGGGAAGGAAAAAATATCACATGTTGCATCTAATGGTGGTCACATCTTGTCACATGTCACATCTCATGGTGAGAACATCCTTTATGTTAGATGGGAATATAATGCCACATGGCTAGAGTGGGGAATACCACTTTTAGCTAGAAGCATTTAAGGAGTGTCACGCAAGACACTCATATAGAAAATACGAGAACTCAGACATGGTTGGGCGGTGAACATCAGAGAGTCTTTATGTGTGTACACTTCAAACCTCACATGTTAGACAATAGAAAAAAGTGATCACGATGCAATAACTAGCCCGTTTACCCCTGTACACTGGGGCAAAGACATTTGTACTACATGTGTCGCTCATGATGCTCAATCTTCAATCCATTTATGGATGATTAGATAGTAGTGTCTCTTAATTGTTCAGGTAAGTGGATTCGAAATGAACTTTCCTTGTTGTAGTAAAATAACTTTTTTTAATAATATCGTTCTGATTGCTTATCGTAGGCTTGTTAAAGATGAGTTTCTACCAGATAGTAATGACAAGCCTCCAACATGTGGAGATGTAAAAAAAACTTTTATTAATTCCTTGGAATGGACCATACCAAGAGTAAATCTTATCCGAATGATTGCATTATCTTTCAGAATGAGTATAAGGATCTCCCACTTCTACTCCTTAACAAGTGGTACACCACGTACACCTTGGGGTGCTCATGACCATGATGACTCCAAGGTGTATAGTATATGTGATGGAGCTCTAGTGATGGATACGACTGGAAAGGCCATGCATCAATGCATACAATAACTTTGCTCCATACAATTTGGACATTGTGTCATGTTGAAATGGAGTGAGCAAGATAAAGATGGCAAAAAGTATATCATAGAGACGATCTATCAGGAGTACCGGCCAACACCTCAACATCCTATTGTCAACTCATAGTGGATTGAGCACACGACACGTGAGATGATGTCCCATCGACGATCCAAGACTCGTGATGATTTCAGTGTAGGCTTACTGAAGCCTATATGGTTAGACACTAAGGAGTGGCATATGATTTGCAATGAGCAGCAACGGACCTTGACCGATATCGCCAATAATGAGATGCAATGGCCACACATCCAGATACAGTGGCACTATCACATTTGCAACGGATATGACACTATGCATCACTACTTTGTAAGTATTATTTTGATTATTGAATTTGCCTCTGTTAAGCATGCCATGTATGTTCATCTAACATTTTGCATATTTTTTGCACGAGTTGGCAATGGGTCATCATCCGACATGAATCGAGGAGGCTTATGGATATCGTCATGGATTGCTTGCACTGTTAGAGGACTTGGAGGAATGTCGTCCGGTCATTTCATGGGAGCATCTACGGACAAGTGAGCTTATAAACTTGGTTCGTTATTTTTAGTTGTTGTTTATTAATATCATGTCAATTTGTCTCGTTTCACGAATGTGCTTTGTTCCAAGATTGTAGGTATAGATGTTTTGATCCCTTTGTGCATGTGTATGTATAGCAATGGTGTGCCATAATTTTGTATTTGTCTCATATATGGCAATGGTGCACCATAATTTTGTATTTGGTTTCTATATATATTAGTGCTTTGGCACATTTTGTATTTGGCTCATATATGGCAGTGGTCTACCACACTTTTGTACATGGTTCATTTATGTAATATATATCTCTTTTGTACTTATTCATTTATGGGATATTTCTTTTGTATATGGTTCATGGTTCATTCTGCTCATCGCTTTTGTGTCCGAGACTATTTTTCTTTATCAAACCATGTTTTGGCTGCCGGTTCTCTAAACACTACATCGGCAACCACTAGAGTGCCTGTCACATGTAATCAATTTTTTTTGGGCAAAGTGTATTGTGTTTCGCTACACAATAGCATGGTAGTTGTTAGAGAAGATGGTGGACACCTTCCAAAGATGAGATGGTGCTACAAATTCTTACTTCACACCTATCAAAACTAAGTTTAGGAGTGCAAAGTAGACCTCTTCAGTTTTCCACGAAGCACAAATAATAATCCAAGTACTTTGGACTCTGATCCTCAAATCATTGGATCAAAACAAATAATTTGGAGTTTCATTGTGAACCAAAAACTTGTTATTTTGGTCACTACACTTACTCAGAGAAATGAACAATACTCCTTCTGTGCTAACAATTGAACAAAATCCTTTTGGGCATATTTAATTAACTTAGGTAGCTAACATTTTCAAGATATTTCACTTGAAATGATCAACTATAGACTGAGAATGAGGCTTAGCAATCAGAGATGCATCCCGATATTTTTGGGTACTAATAGTATGCAGGCCATAGGGCAATGTTTTGCACATATCTCACGATTGGCTTAGCCAATTGAAATGAAACTTTGTAGCAAGAAGATAGACCGTCCAATAAAGCTATACCACTTCAATCACTAAAAATGATCAAGTACATGTTGCGAAATGGATGAGATAACTTCCCTATTCTGAGTGATACATGACAGAGTAGAAAAGATGGGATATGAAAAAACTATATGTAATAATGCACATAAATTACGTCAACATTGGCAATGAATGATTGCAAAATGTGAGGGCAATGGAAGAGCTATAATGTGAGCTCAATTTCCATTGTAAACCCCTCTATATATCTCTCCAAATTGGGCTCTATGAGGCTACTCATTCACACGACTAGATAGTCCTCTTTTATAATCTTTTGTTGGAGCCAGGATTAAAACTTGAATTTGAATCTTTACCTAAAAGTGTTCCAAGGTTTTAGGACTTGATTGCCATAAATCCTCCAAATAATTTAAAGAAAGATTCTCCTAAGAAATCATGATTGGAGGTCGTTCCAACTATGCATGTTTACGAGTAAAAATCAATCCTTTTCAATAGATTATTCATGTGCTAATACATGAATGAACATATGACCTTTAGGATAAGTGATCAAGAATTTAGGCTTGGAATAATTGCACCAATAGCTCCCCCTCAAGCCTAACATGATTTGGCTTCAACTCTCTTTGATCTCATGCGATCCAATCATCATCTTGGACCTATTCAATTTAGTCCCATCCAAAGATTTAGTTAGAGTATCTGCACATTGCAAGTTTTTTGATACATAGGACAATTGTATGTCCTTGCTAAGTAGCTTCTCTCTCACATAATGATAATGCACTTAATGTGCTTAGTCCTTGCATGATATACAAGATTAGCATCCAAATGTATTGAGCTAGTATTATCTCCAAAGATCATTGGAGTGCTTGTATGTAGCCCCAACTCTGAGTAGAGTAGCTTTAACCACATTGCCTCTTGTGTTAGATTTGGTAGACCCCTATACTTAGCTTCAGTTGATGACAATGCCACAATAGGTTGTATTTCTGGTGACCATGAAATCAACTTAGATCCTGCAAAAGATAAGTATCCAGAGGTGCTCCTCCTATCATCTTTTGAGCCAACCCAATCTGCATTAGAGTATAGCTTGATATCCAAGTCAGATGTAAATGGATAAAATAGTCCTTCATTTATAGTACCCTTCAAGTACTTTAAGATCCTTTTGGCAACTTCCATGTGAGGTTTTCTTGGTGTATGCATGAATTTACTTAATGTACTCACCCCATAGCATATATCCACTCTCGTTAGGGTTGCATAATTGAGACACCCAACAAGACTTTGATAACCTGTAATGTCTTCAAGTAGCTATCCTTCATGAGCACTGAGTTTGTGATTCAATTTCGTGGGTGTACCTGTAATTTTTGTATTCTCCATCTTGAACTTAGTTAACATGTCATGGATGTACTTTCTCTGAGTAATGCAAACACCAAAATCTGTATAAACAATCTCTAAACTAAGAAAATATGTAAGTAATCCAAGATCATTGATCTTGAACTCCTCTTTCATCTGAACTTTAATCTTCTTGATGCCACTTGGATCATTTCCTGTAATGGAAATGTCATCCACATAAACACATAGATAAATATCTTCTGAATTAGTCTTCTTATTGAACAATGAAGAATCTACCTTGCTTGCAACAAAACCTTGGTCCTGCAAGTATGTGACTAGTCTATGGTTGCTCTAGAAGCTTGCTTTAAACCATACAGTGCCTTCCTTAATTTACATACATAATCAGGTTTGTCTTTGTCTTCATATCTTGGTGGTCGAGCCATGTAGACCTCTTTAGAGGTCCACCCATTAAGGAATGCATTTTTAACATCTGATTAATACAAGTTCCAATTCTTTGAAGTAGCAATACTTACTAAAACTCTGATAGTTGGCATTTTGGCTACAGGTGAGAAGGTCTCCTCATAATCCACTCCAACTGTTTGAGCAAACCCCTTTGCTACTAGCCTTGCTTTATACTTGTTTATTGTGACATTTGAATTCTTTTTCACTTTGTAAATTCACCTAGATCCTATTACCTTCATGAATGGTTTGGAACCAAATCCCAAGTGCTATTTTACTGAGTGCTTCAATTTCTTCCTGCATAGCTTCTCTTCATTCTTCCATTTTGTTAGCTTCTTCAAATGTAGATGGTTCCTCTGACATAGAGTCTTTAGCTATTTATATAGAATGCTTGTTAACTAGTGATGTGTCATAGCCATACCTTATAGGTGCCTTGATTTCCCTTTGAGAACTGCTAAGTACTTGATTAGATGGCTCTGGAATTTCTTGCAATGTTTTGAACTTTGCTTTGCCCTTGGAGCTTCGAGATCAATTTGTTCTTCATCTTCTGAGTTGACATCCTCTGATGTATGTGGTTCTTCTTTGGTCAAATTTGGAAAATCATTCTCCAAATCATAGGGCAACTTTATTTTCTTGCAATCATCTTCAAAGCAAGATTTATTTTCATCAAATACCACATCCCTACTAACTGTAAATCCTTTTTTAGTGGGATTATATAATCTATATCCTTTCTGATTTTGATCATAGCCAATAAATATGCACCTTTCAGCTTTTGGATCAAGTTTTCCCCTAATCTGTGAGGATATGTGTGCATAAGCAATGCACCCAAAGATCTTACAATGATCCAAAGAAGGTCTCCTACCATTCCATGGCCCATAATGTGTCATCCCATCTAGAGACTTGGATGGAAGTCTATTAATTAGGTAAGTGATTGTGGAACTAGCCTCTACCCATAGATAGTTAGGAAGATTTTCTCATTCAACATTGATGTTGTAGCCTCTACTATTAACCTATTTCTTATCTCTACCACTCCATTTTGTTCAGGAGTGTACCTTGTTGTAATATCTTTCTTTATGCCTCTATCTTATAAGAAAGATTCAAACTTATGTGAGAAATACTCACCACCTCCATCAGATTTGAGCCTCTTCAAACTTTTACTTGTTTGATTCTCAACCAATGCCAAGTACTTCTTGAAAAAAGTGAAGACTTCATCTATATACTTCATAAAATAAAGTATTTTCCACCTACTATAGTCATCTATGAATGAAACATAATTCCTTGATCCAAAAACTGATGGCTCTCTGCTAGGACCCCACACATCTGTGTGTACAAGCTCCAGGTAGTCTTCATACATGTATCCTCTTTTGTTGAATGGTTCCCTATGTGACTTACTAAATTGCCATGCTCCACATTTGTAAATCATGTGTTGTTTGGAAACATTTGGGATCCCAAGCACACTTTGATCCCGACATATTTTCTTCAATGTCCTTTCACTTATATGTCCTAGTCTCTTATGCCATATCTCTAATTGATATGTATAATTGAAGAGAGCAATATTTCTTGTATCTTCAAGTTCAAAGGTAAAATGTCTACCATATTTCTCAACCTTTTCAATCCTCTTAAAGCCTTTTAAAGGGTCCTCCACATATGCTCCATGCCTTGTGAATCTAACCTGTAAACCTTTCTCAACAATCTATCCAACAGTAATTAGGTTCTTGGTTATTGTTAGCACATACAGTACCCTACTTAGAAGATTCATGTTACCATCATATGCTTTAACATTTCCAATCTTCTTTACGGAGTGCCTAGTGTCATCACCTGTCTGAACTTCATGCTTTCCTTTGGATTCTTCAAGGTCAAAAAATAATGCTACATTGCTTGCTACATGATTGGAGCAACCAGAATCAATATAGAATAGGTATTCATCATCTTTACCTTGCTTAGCTGTCATATTCATGAGTAGTAGGGAATCCTCTTGATCATCTCTATAGTTGTTGTAGTCTCTTCTTCCTCGGAAGCCTCCTTCAGAGTTGTTGTTGTAGCCTTGGTTGTACTTGCGATGATAATTGTCTCCCCCATTATTGAACGTGCCCATTGATTTTCCATAGCCTCCTCTATGGACGCCTCTTCCTCTATGATTCTTTGTGGTTCTTGAAGCATTCATCCGTGATATGATTGGTCAAGCCACAAATGTTGCAAGGTGAAGAGTTATATGGTCTCCCCCTGCCTTGCTTTCCTCCTCTACCCTTTCCTCTAGTACCTCTTCCTCTACCTGTAAAATTCACTTGAGAGGTAATTGCATCTTCTTCATTCTTCTTACCTTTTCCTTTATTTTTACTCTTATTTTCATCTGTGTAAAGGGAAAAAGATTGATTACCTCTAGAAGCATCTCCATTCTTGTTGAGCTTTGTCTCATGTGTGAAAATTTGCCCCATCAATGTATTGAGGTCAGGTATCCACATGTCCATGTATAGGTCCATTGCTACGGTAAATGACTCCCATTTGTCATCAGCCTTGATCACCTACATCCTTCATCTTGGGCACATAGTTAGCTAAACTTTGCTTTGGTTGCTTCATCAAGGTTGTGAACTCCATTCAAAGTTGGTTCTTTTTGGCCCTTGTATTTTATGAGAAGTATGAAGATAGAACTTCCCAAGTCTCTTGGGAAGTCTTACAATTCCTAATATGAGGTAACATAAAATCAGATATTGAATTGAGTATGTAAGATCTGGCTAAAGCATCCTTTACACACAAGCAGCCAGTCTCTCTTGCTCCTCTCTTGTAGGTTCGTGTTTGCTTCTTACATCTCTAGATATGTATCCATACAAGCTTCTTCCTTGGAGATAAGCCTACATCCTTAGGGACAAAGCTGTGGTCACTACACCTGCTTAGAGAAATGAACAGTGCTCATTCTTTGCTAACAATTGAACAAACTCATTTTGGGCATATCTAATTAAATTTGTTACCTAAAGTTTGCAAGTTATCTCACTTGAAATGATCAAATATACACTATGAATGAAGCTTAGCAAGTCAAATATGCATCCTGACATTTTTGGGTACTAATAATATGTAGAGAAGAGGGAAATGTTTTGCATATATCTCGAGATTCACTGAGCCAATTCAAATGAAATTTTGTAATAAGAAAATACATAGTATAATAAATCTATACCAACTTAAATCAATGAAAAGTATCAAGTACACGCTGAGAAATGGATGAGAGAACTTCGTTGTTTTGAGTGATACATGACTAAGTAGAAAAGATGGGATATGAGAAAACTATATGTATTAATGCACATAAATTACATCAACATTGGCAATGAATGATTGCACAATGTGAGGCCAATGGAAGAGCTATAATGTGAGATGAACTTTACTATAAATCCCTCTATGTCTCTCTCTAAATCAGTCTCTATCAGGCTGCTCATTCACGCGACTAGATAGCCCTCTTTTATAGCTTTTTGTTGGAGCCAAGGTTCGAATTTGAATTGGAATCTTTAATCAAAAGAATTCCAAGGATTTAGGACTTGATTGCCATAAATTCTCACCAAATAATTTGAGGAACGATTCTCCTAAGAACTCGTGATTGGAAGTCATTCCAATTATGCACTTTTTCAAGGAGTAAAAATCAATCTTTTACAAGAGATTATTCATGTGCTGATACATGAATGAACATATGATCTTTAGGATAAGTGATCAAGCATTTAGGCTTGGAATAATTGTACCAACGGTAATGTTGCTGTAGCAAGAGACAATACACTCTACCAAAAAGAAATTTGTAGATATGGTCACTGGTATAGGTGCTAGTATGAGAATCAGTATGCCCAGCTACATATCGATACTCATACTAATGGTTTTGCCTAGGGGAATACCAATGCTTATATCGGTGCCTATACCAACACTTATACCAATACTTATATCGATGCGTATATCAGTGTTTTGATACTGACGCCTATACTAGCATTTACGTCAGCATCGGGGAAAAATGGCACCCATGCATTTGTGCCAATAGAAGCCCCGGTATACCCCTCATATGTTGTAGTAACTTATTTTATGAATTTCTTTTGTTTTTCAATTTCTTGAATATAGATAACTTTTAGAACTCATTGATAGGTTTTTTTGAGCCTTTGGCCTAGTGTTCTTCAATAGTAGAAATAGTAGATCATGTCATAAACCACTACAATGGTTGTTACAAGATAAGGTTTTAGACCTTCGAGGTTAAATAAATGACTACAAAGCACTTCAATGATAACCACCCTTTAATTTGGTGTGCTAGATGCGAAAGGATGCATAACGAGATTTCTCCACCAAAAAAGCATGAACTCTATATATAAGTCTTTGATGGAGTGGATGGAATGGCGCTTCATGCATCTTATGTACCTCCATTCTCTCTCTCAATATTCCTCTTCATAAGAGAGATTCGAGGGGTTCTTCTGTACAAAAAAATTATAAATTAATGTCTTAGACCTTAAAGGCTAAAGGAATGGTGGATGGAAAATGATAAGTGAAGAGATTTCTTCACCAAACAAGCATGAAAGGTATATATGAGCTGAGGTGTATTCATGCACACTTATGGTGTGAATCGAAGAGAGAGAGGGAGAGGAAGATATTCTCTCTCCTCATCCTAGGCTCTCATGCATGGGAGAAGGAGAGATATGGGACATTCCCTCGGGCACATAAAAGAAAATGACATACTATAGTTTGCACGTCCGAATGATTGCATGAAGATACATCTATGAAGTCTCACCTCTTCACATGGAATAAAAGAGAAGCTAAATCCCCCAGGCCAGCCCTCTTGCACTTCTCACAACTTTTTAAAGAATAATGAGAGGAAGGGAAACAGAAAGGATGAGAAACGAGAAGAGAGAAAGAGGACGGACTGATTCCTTGATTTTATGGGAAAATCGGGCAAGAATGAGAGGATAGATTGTGAGGAAGTTCCTCTTTGTTCCATCCTAATGCATTCCGTGCAAGTACACATATTTCCAGTTTTCTTCTACCGTTATCTCCATCTTATTTAATCCTTCCACCTGAAGCTTCATGCATTTGCACTTTGGCTTTCATGTGTAATAGAGGATGCGAGGATAAGCAACCGAATTCCCTTGCTTGTATTTGGAACCCTCTCTCGTGAGTTGAACCCACATAGAAGCAAGGAAGGAAGAAGGCAAGCAAAGAGGCAAAAGCATGATGATGCAAGAGAAAGCATGGAGAAGCCAAATCCATAAATGATAAACGTTGGAGAAAAGTGTTAAACTCAAGAATGATAAGCAGGAGATGGTTGAACGACACCCTAAGACAAAGGATTATGAAGTAATCCTCAAGTGTGGCTTTTGGGGCAAATGGTTAGTCCATCATACTCCTAGCCAATAGGTCATGAGCTCAAATCCCACAATTGGTATGAGCGTCTAGGAATTAGGCTTGGGCAAGGTCGATAGAATGTATGTGCATCGCTTTAAAAGATGACGCCAACAAAGATAAGAGTGTATCTCCCATAGGTCATATTTAGACATGTAAGATACCATTGGAAAGCTCTTGGAACAAATGTCCGAATGGAAGCACTAGATTGAGGATCCAAGATAGCTTGCATGGGTGAGAACCAGGTTCAAGAGACCAAGGTTGAAAGCAAGGAAAGTCCATAGGCTAGTGTCCAAGAAGTGGAAAGGGAAGGTTCAAGATACCAACATTGAGAGCAAGGCAAGTCTATAGGCAAGTGGCCAAGAAGTGGAAAGGCAAGGCTCAAGACATTAAGGTTAAGAGCAAGGCAAGTGGCCAAGAAGCGAAAAGACAATGTTCAAGAGGCCAAGATTGAGAACAATAAGGTTCAAGAGACTTTGCAAGGGTGAGAACATCAATTCAAGGGCAACTCAAGGATTGATCATTGAGTATAAAGATCTCTACAAGGGGAAGAGAGTGTTAGACTCAAGAATGACAGGCAGAAGATGGTTGAATCACACCCTAAGAGGAAGGATTAGAAAGAAATTTTTCTCAACCATGGATTTTGGGGCAAGTGGTTAGCCCATCATACTCCTATCTAATAGTTCATGAGCTCAAATCCCACAAGAACCTTCAAGGATGGAAGAAAAGAAGAGATATTTCTCGTTTAAGATAAGATAAGAGCATGCAAGGAAGGATTTTCATGTCTTCATTTTAAGGTAGAAAATAGTGTCCAATTTGATTGATTTTTGTTCTACTATGCTCGTTGGAGGTGGTACTATAGGTGTATGGACCCAAATTTAAGAAAATATCTCTACATTATGTTTGAAGAACTTTCAAAGTAGCACTCACACACATATTTTCCACTCAATGACCACATAACACTCGGTCAAATTCAAATAGTTGTTGCTCGCACCTCAAAACTCAAATTTCATAGAGTTTTGGTTTTTCAAAAGTTTATTTTGTAGAATTTTTGAGGACATAAAGACCAATGGAAATCGGGCAGATTTGACACTTCGAGATAGAGAATTTGTTCTTTGTGGTCACCTCTTGACAATTACATGATTGATATTTGAAAATTCTTTTGAAATCTTTTTGGAATCATTTCACTTCCAAACATGGCAAGGAAGTTTATGCATGATTTTGAGAAATGGAGCTAGAAATTGGATTTTAGCGTGCACAAATTCCACCTTTTATATTACTGTATTCATTCACATAGATGCACCATGATTGTGTAGGGACACTTGTATGTGTTTCATTGAATAAGAAAAAGTGTACTATGCACATAATCATATGTATTGCAAATGCATCCCTTCGGTTGACTGGCTATATCATGAATTCAGAAATAGCTTAACATGTCCACGTATCATAAGATTGAAGGATAATATATCTAACGATAACGTATATAAATGAATCAAAGGTATAAGGATTTATAAGTTTCATGAAATCTAAGCATTCGCTTGTGGAATAAAAGAAGGTAAGAGCTAGAGATAGGTGTTAGCATAACTTCAATAGAAGTTACATCCTATGACTTTCAAGGTTATTAAGTAACGGAAAAAGGACTTTATCATAAGACCTATACACATGTGCTAAGGTAACTTCAATAGGATTTATAATTCAAGAGTTTAAAGAAGGTGGTAGTAAATATGAACAACGTGTCCATTAGAAAATTGACATGTATTTCTCTCTATCAAGCTTCTTATTCTGAAGAGTTGATGTATGAGGTCTTCTTTTTCTAGCACAATTATTAAGGATAGCTTTCCTCTCCATGGTAGAGCAACCATAGCTGTTTATACCCCAAACAACTTAACAAGGTCTTCCATAACATCCTCCTGCAAATCTACGCCATAATTGTGTTGTCTTCCAGAAGAGAAGGGTATTGTATGCTTGCGTTCTTTGGAATCAGCTCCATCGAATTGCACAATAGAATTGGTCACTTATTCTCACAATTGAAGATACCAAATCAGACATTGGGTTCCAAGGAAAGAACAAAAGTGCTTGAGATCCCAGTTGCAAAAGCGGAAATTAGTTAAACAAGAATCAGTATGCACACACTACCTTAAAGCAGAGAAATAGTTACGAAAACATAGAGAGATGAACATATCTCAGCGAGATCACACAAAGGTCATCATCCGCATATGCGTTTTGCAAAGCAGGCGCAAAATGTTCTTAATCTGATGCAAAGTGACGTTTGAGTATCTTCATGATCTCCAGAGTCTAATTTCCGATAGGTATGATCCTCTGTACCGTTGGAAGCTTGATCTTCGAGCAGAGAGGAAGAATCTGGACTGGATTTGCGGTCAAAAAGAACGATTAAGTGTCTTAGGAGCCCATTCTGATGATTTGCTTCTTTCGTGAACAATTTCGTTGATTGGTAATGGCCGAGCAATGGAACTCCGCAATGCTTTTCTACCTCTGACTCGTCAACCTCAACATGATTTTCCAGCTCTACCGCATTTACCGCATAGCCTTCAAGTGTGATGTGCTTGAAATAGGGTATAGGTGATAGCCAACTATGGGTTAGGATCGAACTTAAGGTCATTCTCTTGCATGGATTTGGCTGCAGAAGATTTATCAGAAGATCTCTTGCGTTGTCGGATATGGTAAGCTTACTCTGAGTAATAATGTACAATCGTGTTCGGATGGAATGATGTATTGCAAAGGAGGATGAGCCTTTGAATGGGTGATCATTAAACAGAAGTATATAGAGGATCACACCCATGCTCCAAATATCAACTTTCTCATCGTACGGCCTTCTCTGCAGAATTTCCGGAGCCTGATATAATTCTGTGCCGTGGCTGCCATTGAAGAACTAGAATATTGCAAGGTAGACATTAGACGGATCAATGTGGGAAACGCAAGCTCTCTCTCTCTCTCTCTCTCTCTCTCTCTCTCTCTCTCTCTCTCTCTCTCTCTCTCTCTCTCTCTCTCTCTCTCACACACACACACACAGACACACACACACACACAATGCGCGATGGCTTGCAAGATAGATGCGCATAGCTTTTAATCATATGATGTTTGCATTACCTCTACTTCACAAAAATCTGCAGCTCCTCCGAAGTCCGCTAGTTTGAGATCTGAGAGAGGACCGCCGCGGCGCGGAAGAAGGATATTCTCAGGCTTGATATCCCGGTGCATGACATAGTGTGCGTGACAAAATGCGAGACCTTTTGCAATGGCCAGAAACGCTTCTCCAGCCTCCGCCTCGGTAAGGACTCGCTGATGAAGACCAATTGATCTGGTGGTACGGATTTCCTCCAGGCGCTCAAAGAGATTTCCGCCCCCGCAGAACTCTAGATAAGCGTTCATAAACTCCTCATCCTCGTCGTAGGAATGCAAAGACACCACGTTCGGGTGCCCTTGCAGGCGAGAGGACAAGAAAGCCACCTCCAAGCATAGCATAGCGACTCCCACAGCGTCGCACTTGCGCGCCCGTTTGCATGCGTACTCTATCCCGCTTTCTCTATGGACGCATCTTCGCACTTCTGCGTAAACTCCACAGGCCACCTGCTCCCCGATTTCGAACGCCATCAAACGTTGTCGATTATCGATTACCGATTTCTCTGTCAACGTCGATTTATAGTTTGACGTCGCGTGTTGCTTTTGATTGAGTTGCTTTTCATTCTACGTTCGTCGCCCACTTTGCTTTTTTGTTTTTCGTCACGTTTAGTTATACTTTTTTTTTCCATGGACAAATAAAATCTCTCGCGTTTGTCAAAGGTGATTTCACATGCTGCGGTCATACTTTATAGTATATGAGTTTCATCTCATCATCTTCGTCATTGATTTCTTTGCAAATGCCAAAGATCACTATAATACAAGTCGATTTCCTCCCTTGTCAAAACATATTCTCATGGTGTTTGAACTATGTGTGTAAATATTTTATTTTGACTTTCTATCTAGAATCCGGATTTAGGGTTTACAGAGGCTTGAAATAAAGTAGGCCTCGAGGCCAAGAAGGCTTAGTCTATTTTAAACATCAGATCCTTATGAACTGCACCAATTTGAAACACATGTTGGAGTTGAACAAAAATTTACGTGATCCATTTTTTTTATACACAAAGGATAATCCAGTTTTACATTTTACAACACTGACCTAACATTAAGGCTTTGGAAATGTTAACAGGCTACTTTCAAGTGGAAGCACAACTAGGATAGTCCGATCCATGAAATTACCCAAGCGCAAGCCTTGAAGCAAGCTGAGCAAGTAGAGCATGAGAAAGAATCAAATTCGAGTGAGACCAGAGAACCCAATAAAAAGAAATACAAAGCATGGAAGGAACTAGAGAAAGAGTGAAACAAAAATGGACAAAGAAACTAGTTGAACTAGAGGGTAGTCTCAAGGAAACAAAAGCAAAAATCTTGGATCTCACTTAGAAAGGTGTTGCCTTCATGATCCAAGCATTGGATGAGATAATGAGACTGTATTTTCACTTCAGTGATGCATGAAGTAAAAAAACTTGACATTACACAAATAGAAATCGAAAGTAGCTCAAGACGATGACGAATTTTCAAGTATATGCATATAAATGTAAAGTAAAATGCTTGAAGATGTTGGAGGATCCCAATGCCTATGCAATAAGTAGACTAGTGACGCAAGATGTGATGAGAACTCTACTATACCCCACAACTTCTTCATAGGAGTATATACATAAGATTTTCTCCTTGATTTCAGTACATAGTTGTTCATTGATTCTACCAAAAATATTCCAAATCACTCTTTAACTACCCATTTGAATTTTGAATTCAAATCCACTTCATGGTTTTTGGCTCTTTTCATAACTACTTGATTCTGGACTTTTCCTCATAAGAGAATTTTACAATAGGTAAGAATATAGTGAGACTTATCCTTAGGAATATCCTAAGTGTCACATAATCCTCACTACAGATGGATGAACCACACCTTAAGAGAGAGGATTAGGAAGTAATCATCAATGATGGTTTTTGGGGCAATTGGTTAGCCCATCATACTCCTAGCTAAGAGTTTTGGAGTTTAGTTCTCAAGATTGGTATCAAAGCCTAGTTGAGGAACTTGGGCAACATGGAGGTAAGAAGCCTCAATCATGGGCACATGGGAAGTTCTTGACCATGGATGAGCCTGAAACTTGCCATAGATGAAGGTGAATGGACATTTGGGCACCAACGAAAGGTTGGATAGGTCCATGCATTGAAATTTGGGCTAATGGAGGTGCTCAATGTTGGGAAGGGGTCTATCAAGTTGTAGAGAGGGTCCACAAGTGAGCATTGAGGACTAAGCTCACTTCAAAGGGAAAAGAAAGTCACATAATCCTAGGAGGAGGTGGATGAATCACACCTTAAGAGAAAGTAATCCTCAACCATGGCTTTTGGGGCAAGTGGCTATCCCATCATACTCCTAGCTAGGAGATTGTGAGCTCAATTCCAAAAATACATGTATACACACAGAGTGTTTCTCAAAGTAAAATGTAATCCAAAAAAATAAAGTCAAGCAGTTAGGCTTGAGATATGTACCAACAACTCCCCTTTACGTTTAAGATGCTTGAGTCTTCATTTCTTTGCAATCTCTTGAAGTCCAATCATTGATTTGTATCTTTTTATATCTACTACACCAAATATGTAATCCAAAAAAAATATGGTGAAGCAGTTAGGCTTAACATATGTACCAACAACTCCCCTTTAAGTTTAAGATGCACGAGTCTTCATTCCTTTGCAATCTCTTGAAGTCCAATGATTGATTTGTATCTTTTTAGATCTACTACACCAAATATGTAATCCAAAAAAATATATTCAAGCAATTAGGCTTGAGATACGTACCAACAAATCCCCTTTAAGTTTAAGATGCTTGAGTCTTCATTCCTTTGTAATCTCTCGAAGTCCAATCATTGATTTGTATTAGATCTACTACACCAAATGCTTTAGTCACCATGTTTGCACATTGTTCTTGCGTTGAGATATATGAAGTTGCAACTTACTTACTCCTATTCTCCCTATTAAGCTAGTGATCGAGTTTAAGATGCTATAGTCCTCGTTCCTTTGCAATCTCTTGAAGTCCAATCATTGATTTGTATCTTTTTTGCTTTACTCCACCAAATGCTTTAGTCATGTCTACACATTGTTTTTTCTTTTAAGTTCCAACGAATTGGAAATATACAAAAAGCATACCTCGTTAAGGTAGAGGCACCCATCAATTTAGGATTCAAGTGGATACGTGCGAGGAGTTCACTCACAGATAATTCCAGACGAGACGCTCACCATCCTGATTTTCATTTCGGTCCAACAGTAAAACAAAAAACTTATTTTCCTTTTCTCACAAGTACATATGTACCCGTCCATTGCATGTTAAACATAATAACAACTAGATGGGAATGAATACGACAAAATTACCATTTGTTAGCACGCTCAATCAAATCACAATATCTATGTGCACCACCTCAAATCAACTGAATTATAAGAATTGCACAAAATCCATTGAGGGAAGATTTACTCGTAACTCTTTGTGAAAGCTGTGAAAATCTTATAGAGATACAGCAATAATGAGTGTAGTTAGGCCAGCACAAGATTCCAGCAGAATTTCATATATTTACATTCTGAGGAATGTAAAAGAGAATTAAAAACGCCCTTGGTGATTGACCGCTTCAACATCCCTACTCGTCAGACGCTTATTCCTTATACTAAAAGAATGCGGTTGGCTCATAGGAAAAGCCGGATGTCCTTGCATTTATGAGCTATAATTACAGCGTGCACTTACCTCACTATCATATGCATATATATGTATATATATAAGCATATATATATATATATATATATATATATATATATATATATATATATATATATTTATTTATATATATTTCTTGATAAGTTCAAAGTTATCAAACTTAGGAACCCAAGATAGAGAACACAAACACATACACATTAGAAAAAACAACTAACAAAAGCAAGAGACTACACAAAAAATAAGACTAAAATAAGACATGAAAAATACAAACAAAAAAAAAACCAATACAAAAAGAGTCACATTAAAAATAATAATCAATAATTAAGTTAATATATATATATATAAAGAAAAATTAAAAAATAAATTAATTAATTAATTTGAAAATAATAAGAGTAATAAATAAATACAATAAAATAAAAGTCAATAGAACATATAAAAATACAATTAAATTAAAATCAAAATTATAAAATAAAATTTTATAAATATATATATATATATATATATATATATATGTATATATATATATATATATTACTGCAACTTAAACAAAAACACAAAGAAAACTAAAAAGTGCATCTTCAACTTCTATGTCTGTACAAAACAAGAAGTATCAGAATTAAACTTTATCATGCATAACTTGAATAAATAACTATGACATCCCTACTCACTTCATCACTTGCCCTACTTCATCACTTGCCCTAGAGTAGGTGTAGACTTTAATAAGGAGTCTTTCTAAATGAAGATCTCTAACAAAGTCTACTTTATTTCCATTTCCAGACATCTTCAAACGAAAAAAAAACAAAGAGAAGAATTACTATCATATCTATATATATATATATATATATATATATATATATATATATATGAATATATATATATATATATATATATGAGTATAAATTTATGCTTTGCTTCCCTCTGCAGAAATTTTCTCGTAGAAGAAAAATCCAAAGAGAGAAATCACTGAAAATGCTAAAAAAACTGCCGCAGCAATGTCGATCGAAGCATGCCTTCCAGAAATGGGCTCTAACGTGAACAAATTGCTGGTCCTTTTCGCATTTGAATTTTGGCCATAGGCAACCTTCTCTCCGGCCGAGTCGAGAACATGAGCACGGACGAAGTAATATGAAAGGGATCTCCTTTCCCACCAGCCACTCAGTTGCATTTCCTGCACAGTTGTAGAGCTGGCGTGAGCCGATGTAGAACCCGCAGGTTTTGTCCTTGGGGGCAGTATCTCATTTGTCTTCCTCCATGCTCTATCAACCTGGCTCGGCGCACCAAAACATAGCTTGAGCTCTACAGTCCTGTATGCACTATCGTCAGCTTGTGCCGTTGTATTTAACACCCATTTCATAAACAATTTATCTGTGCCAGCTTTTAGTCCCTCCAGACGTAGTCTGAAAATAGAAGTCCCACATCAGCCTAAAATTTAAGCCTTGTAGAAGGGGAAACGCAATACTGGAGAATCTGGGAATTTCTCTCCGCAAAAAATGTGTAGAAAGCATGCAAATTCATGCTTCAAGTCGCACATTGCAACATTCCCAATCACGAGGAAGAGCACCTTCAGCTAAGACGATTTGAAGAGGCATTTCCCATCAGAGGATGGTTCAGGAACTGCCGGTCTGCTATCACAAACAAGTTCAGCTTGGACATGGCAGAATCAAGGAACGGAAAAGGGATCCTCCTTCCACTAAACTTTTTACAACTTCAGCACATATAGAAAGCTTTATCAAAGAGTTAGTGCTCTTGCCATCAGCAGATGAGTTGTCTGCCCCAGTGACAGAGATTGTGAGGCTATTGCTTAGCTCAGAAAATAGCGTCGCTCCTTCTGCCAGAATGCACGGCATGAGCACACATAAGTATTGAAGGCGCTCTTAGAATTACAAAGTCCATGGAGCCTGGAACAAACATAAAGGTTTATCAGAAAACAGAACTTGAATAGCATCATGCGGAATGCCTGAACAGCGCAAGGGGACATAAAAGATCCAAAGATAGTGTTGCGGAGACGGAAATGCAAAGAATAAAAGGAGAAAAAGGAGACATATTAGCAATGATACATCCAGTACAAACTGTGTAATCTATCGTGGAATTTCTGACTCATACCGTACTTCCTTAAACATAATTGAAGTTTTTTGAATCTATAAGCCAAACAAAAAGAAGGAAAAAATTATCACAGAAGGCATCCCTCGATTAACTAAACTGAGCGTCCAGATCTAAAAAATCGCACCATTTGCCTAAGTTAATGCAGATTTTCGGCGAAGAAGTCTAAGACGCGCCTTGATATGTATATCATCGGCCCCGCCGAAGCATGTTATGCACTTTTCATAGCATGATCATCGCAAGCTACATCAATCAAATGATAAATTTCGGGTTACTGTTATTTCCTCAACCTCGGGATAAGAAGTTTGTACGGGATTACATAATGACTTAAAGAACTGGTCACACTTATACTACCCCCAGTACGTAAACTAAAGCTCTATACTACAAAAGAGTTTGATTTCATTACAGAATCAGAATATAACCGGAATGACAATCAGGAATACTATTTGATGAGCAAAACGTATCATATGACGTTAGTTGATCGTAGGTCTGATATGTCTGAATCACACGAATTCAGCATTCAGTTGGTTGGGATATGTACTATGTAGAAAAAGGTAATGAACGGATCACTGCGAGGACAAAAACCAAGAATTTACATCAAACTGAAGCATCAAAAATTGAATTGCCAAAACGAAGCAAACAGGACCACCGGTTCGCCGATAGAACTAAGCCGAGGGGTTGATGTCAGCTTTAGCGCATGCGGAAATGAAATGACGAGAACTCAAAAAGACCTATCCTCGATACAAAACGACACGAATGTCAATGATTAATGCAAGAGATAAAGCCTCCCTTCGCATCCTGATTTATACACATTACAAGTTTCGAACTACGTCGATAAACACAAGGACAAACCTAAATTTCAATTAGATAAGAAAGGCGTTTCGTATTTTTTTCTCAAGGATGAAAACAAAAGCATATCGACATAGCGAGCTCTATAGAAGGATACAGAGAAGACAGACATGTTGATAGTGCGCGGACAGACCTCGTAGCTACTCGTATCTGTAAGGCGCACGCATTTCTGCCGTCGTGGAGGTGCGATACAAAGCGATCAGTGGAGAGAGAATGCAATCTGTGACCAAAGGAACCCTCAGAATACTAGTTACTGATAAGCTAGAGTTTTTACACGGTTAAAGAAAAGATAAGCTAGAGTTTTTACACGGTTAAAGAAAAGATAAGCTAGAGTTTTTACACGGTTAAAGAAAAGATAAGCTAGAATTTTTTCTTTTAAATGGAGGTTCGGCCGAGGCCTACTCCTCTGACTTTAACTTTGAAATTGCAACTGTACAAAGAAGGGCATAGTACCCATGGGACCCCCCTTATCCCACAAGAACAGGGGTTTACAAGACTGGGTTAAACGACGGTCATAACTATCGCGGGGATGGACAAACGGTGGCACCTCAGCTACATGCAACATCATTCCAAGATACATATGTCCCTTACATGTTGCCGCCAGGGGTTGAACCCTCGCCCCCACCTCAAGAGGCGAGAAGCCCAACCACTATGCCAGCGAACTGGGACAAGTACGCTAGAGTTAGAGAGATATACAAAGAAGTTTATAATTTTTTTGGGTGTGGGCCTTGCTTTTTTCTTATATCCTTGTTGCTGCTAAAAACGAACACTATGGTGTCTAATAAAAACGAACACTCTATGGTGTTTGAAGGGGGAATTCTTACAATTATAGAATTTTTTGCATAAATAGTATGGAGATTTTTCTGTCGACTATTCTGTAGGGGGTTTATCGAAGTTGATCACACATATTTCCTTCGAAATCTTGGCAAACGATGGCACCTCAGCCACATGCAACATCATTCCAAGATACATATGTCCCTTACATGTTGCTGCCAGGGGTTGAACCCTCGCCCCACCTCAAGAGGCGAGAGGCCCAACCACTAGGCCAGCGAACTGGGACAAGTACGCTAGAGTTAGAGAGATCTACAAAGAAGTTTATAATTTTTTCGGGTGTGGGCCCTGCTTTTTTCTTATATCCTTGTTGCTGCTGAAAACGAACACTATGGTGTCTAATAAAAACGAACACTCTATGGTGTTTGAAGGGGGAATTCTTACAATTATAGAATTTTTTGCATAAATAGTATGGAGATTTTTATGTCGACTATTCTGTAGGTGGTTTATCGAATTTGATCACACATATTTCCTTCGAAATCTTGGCAAACGGTGGCACCTCAGCCACATGCAACATCATTCCAAGATACATATGTCCCTTACATGTTGCTGCTAGGGGTTGAACCCTCGCCCCCACCTCAAGAGGCGAGAGGCCCAACCACTACGCCAGCGAACTCGGACAAGTACGCTAGAGTTAGAGAGATATACAAAGAAGTTTATAATTTTTTCGGGTGTGGGCCCTGCTTTTTTCTTATATCCTTGTTGCTGCTAAAAATGAACACTATGGTGTCTAATAAAAACGAACACTCTATGGTGTTTGAAGGGGGAATTCTTACAATTATAGAATTTTTTGCATAAATAGTATGGAGATTTTTCTGTCGACTATTCTGTAGGGGGTTTATCGAAGTTGACCACACATATTTCCTTCGAAATCTTTCATAGGGCTTCTCCGTTGATGACATTCCATATGGAAAAAGAGAAGTCGATCGCTTCACCAAGTAAAGCTTTTTTCCACGTTATATGGCACTGCATATCAATCACTTTGTCGAGTGTTTGCCACACCATGAGACTTTGTGGATACGAATAAAAAAGGTGTTTGAGTCTTCTTTGCCACATTGCAATGTTTGCACCGTGGGGGTACTTCGCAAAACTTGTTAGCTCTCACATTAGTCCGGAGGATTTGCCACATAAGGACTACTTTTTAACTCTTGATAAGTGGGTGTCACATATCCTCGAACTTAAAGTCCCATCTAATTCTTGACCACTCTTGGCACCATTTCCTATTAGAGGAAGAATGTGTCTTCTCTATTCTATTGCCATTGTACCATCTCAATCCATCTAGTCGCAGGGGATCTCATCAAGGCATCAAAATGCAAGCCTTCAAGCCATTCCAAGCAATGATTCTTTGTCTTAATAGGCACCAATCCAATCCATTGCAAGCCTCTAAATGTTACTTGAAACGGAGAGAATAGAAGAATGAGTAAATTGAGACGTTTCCATCTTGGCAAACTAGTCAGCGTCATAGAATTTCTACTTCTAAACATTAGCTTAGCATACGAGGCATTGTCATTTTTTTACGATTGGGTGTTCCATTTTGCCCCTAGCTTGTTGACCATAGCTTCAATGTCCAAAATTACTAGACATCCCGAGTCTTTGACGCTTGAGCAAATATCCCATTCGATTTTAGGCACACGTCTTCTCTTAGAGTCCCCTATCCAGAGAGGTTCATGGATATTCTTTTTACTTTAACAAATTCCTTGAATTTAAGATACATAATTCGGATAAAATACGTAATTTGGATAAAATACGAGCTCAGTTTTGATTGTAATATTGGGTTCACACAGACTGGCAGCACATTTGCCCCAACCATGTGGAAAGTGTTAGTCGGCCGCCGGATGGAAGTTGTAAAACTGAATCTTTTGTTCGCACGCGCGAAAAGTTGTTACACTGAAAGTTGTAATCTTTTATATAAAGCAATGAAAAGAGATGCTCAATGAAAATTTGTGGAATCACCAGACTGTCTGTCTGGGTGATTGTCTGAGCACTGCTATAGCGTTGTTTGTCTAATTTCTGAGTACTTTGAGTATACTGTGCATATCCGTGTTTGTTGTCTATCGATCTCTGTTGCGATTGTGAGTTTCATTTACATACGGTAGATCGTTGTACTGTTGTTTGAGTAAGTCGTTTGCGAGTCTCTATTGCGATTGTTGTGTTAGTTCGCGTATCGTGTTGTTATTCTTCTTGAATGGTCTGTCAGTGTTTGGTGGAGTCTGTGTAGCTATGGTAGCTTTTCTGGTATTCAGGTTTGTATTGTGTTGTCTTCCATATAGAGGTCTATGTTCGTACGGCAAAGATTAAGCTACGGTAAGAGCCGTCCTAAGTTGCATACTGAATCTTCAAAGCACTGTGTGTCTGTAACTGTTGAGTCCTTCTGTCTTCGGTTGAGTTTGACTATGAGCACTGTTCGGTGAAGGTTGAACTATTGCTATTGTTCCTAATGGTACTGCAATGTGTATTCGAAAAAGGGTCCGAGGTAACTCGGTATCATGATACTAATCGTCTGGTACAGTGTGTTCGGCGAACCTTGGAAGAATTAGAATAACGAACCATAAAGATTGAGAAGGGTATACCAATTCATGATAGAAGTCTTGAATATTAGTATATTGTGGTGTGAAGTCATTTTGGGAAACAAGCATAGGGCCTCTGTTTTTACAGACCCCTTCCACTCCCAAGAACCCAACAACGTTTAAACGCACTTCTGACAGTAAATTGTAAATCAACAGTAATAGTACGCGATTAGTACCAAAAGATGATACATGCCGGTTACTCGATCCGGTGAAACGTATCCAAAGAACCACCAGCCTGCGGTACCTAATTTGCTAAGGACGCCTCCAGGAGGTAAAAGCGCAGATAGGTCTAACCTAGTTATCAAGAAAGTAAAGAACGTTAGTAAGGATTCCAATCATATTCCGGTGGAACGAACTAAATCTCTAGAAGATTCCGGTGCGATTTCGTCACAATCTGTCGAAGATACAGTAACTCTAGAATCTAACAGGACGCAGTATGAAGTTAATTTAACATCATTGAGTAAAGATTCAAACTTGTTTATGAATAGAAATGTCTTAGTCAAAGAAATCAGCAAGGGAGAAAAAGCACCCTGTATTGGTGAAAAATCGACACATTCCTGTGATATTTCGGTACTAGTTGCTGAAAGATCGCAGTTTTTCGACGGCGGTTTACTATTTTTTGGTGAATCATCAGTCCAGTCACCGCTATTGGGAGTAAGCTTTCCTACATTTGACATCAAGAAGGAAGGTAGCTTGTTCGAAACCGAGATTCGAAACATACTGAACAAGATTATTGACCCAAAAAGTGCACAGGCTGACGATACAGATTCCGACGATTCAGATAAGTTACGCAGTGCTCAACCATCCACCCGATCCGGCGTATAAGGCTATTGTCTTCCAGTCTACATTGGTTAATGAGGCAGCCAGATGGCTTACAGAATATGATATTAACCATTTCGGCACCTATGAAGCAGTAAGGGATGGATTTTTGCAAAGATTCAGGCTAAAGAAGAATCCAGCCGAAATTTTCGATTATTTGGAATGGCTAAAGGCAAATAAAAATGTTGCAGAAGACCCGACCAGACAAATGTTCTGCACTACATGCAAGAATTCAGGGCACATTAGTGCCACTTGTGCACTTAATCAGTTGTTTGCGCTATCTGCAACACGACCGGACATACTACCAAAAACTGTGCATACAATGCCAAAGTGCAGGGAACCGCAACAGTAAATGCTATTATACAGAAACCAGGACAGCCAGCCAATCATTATGTACCTTCGCAAATGAGAAATAACTAGCAAGAAGGCTATCCAAATTACAGAGGACAGAGAAATAATAACTACAATGCAAATCGCTGGTAGGCTGAACCAGCATAGGAAAATCCCAATTTGCCACCACCGTGCTGCCATTTTTGTGGTGAATTTGGTCACATTAGAAGATTTTGTAAGGATGCAGCTGAGTATGATCAGAGAAAGAAAGAACGACAAAACCCAATGACTAATATGGTACAAATCACACCTGTAGAAACGCAAGCTACAGTAATTCAAAACCGATCCGGTAAGCAACTGCAACCAGCGGCAGAAGTATTTGAACCAGGCATACGTGAACAACAAAGGATGGAACACAAAAACAAGATTCTAATTCAGTAGCAGGCACATCATCTTTAGCAGATACATCCTCTTCAGCCGGCGCATCATCTTCAGAATCCGTGGAAAGCACAATTCAATCACATAAGGGCTGGGAGATTTTATCTAAAGCGTCCATTACTCTTCCTCTTGGCCAATTACTTGCACTAGTACCAGGAGTTCGACAACAATTCCAACAACAGTTCAGTCCTGTACCTTCTTGCATTCCAACAACAGCGGCAGTGCAACCGGAACCTGATTCTACGGTCGATCATTCAGTTCCTTTAATTACGGTATGGTATAAAAATCATAAAATTACACAGGTACTAATTGATGGAGGATCTGGAGTCAACATTGCTACTGCTGCATTGTGTAAGAAGTTAGGATGGACTGAAATCGAACCAGTTCAGTTCTTTGTCAGAATGGTTGACCAGTCAAGAGTCCATCCAGTAGGACTTGTATGGAATGTACCAATAACTTTGCAGGGTACCACATTTAAGATGACCTTTGTCGTCCTAGAATTACCGGAATCCACCCTTGATTATAATCTTCTTTTTGGCCGTCCTTGGCTGAAGCAAGCTAAGGTCATACAAGATTGGTCTGCACAGGAACTCACTTTCAAAGATAATAATCGTAAATATATTGTAAGACTAGATGCTATACAACCTTGCGAATTGCATGCTAGACCGTATTTTGCAGAACCAGTTCATATGTTAGATGGGTTGTCAGATGATGAAGAAGAAGAGTTTTTAAAGAACAACATTGACTTAATCTCCCTAGGAAGTGTTGATCTACAATCTGTTGTAGATAATTGGAATCCCGCAGTTTGTACGGTGATGCCTGTAACAGAAGAAGATAAGAAGGAAGATACTGCTGCTATAGATGACGCTCAACTGCAACAACTTTTTAAGCCAGCTGACGATACAGAGAAGCCCCGACAATTTTATGTTCCAGAGGATCAGTTGATCACTTATAATTTAGGAGATGAAGAACATCCGCGTCCTGTCAAGATAAAAGAAAACTTACCGGAAACATTTCAAGCAGACCTAATCCAGCTACTCCGAGAGTTCTCCGACGTCTTTGCATGGGATTACAAAGATATGAAGGGTTTGGACCCGTGCATTTATAAACACAGGGTCATGCTGAAGCCGGAAGCAAAACCAATCAAACAACCAAGCTACCGGATGAATCCAAACTATGCATCACAGGTAAAGGTAGAACTTGATAGGCTTTTCAAAGTCGGATTCATTGTACCAGTAGAGCATGCTGAATGGATCTCACCAATTGTTATTGTGCCTAAAAAGAATAAGCAGCTACGAATATGTGTAGGTTACCGAAAAATGAACGCAGCTACGGTGCCTGATCCATTTCCGCTACCTTTTCTTGACACAATGCTTGATAGAGTAGCAGGACATGAAATGTATTCATTCCTAGATGGATACAGTGGTTATAATCAAGTTAGAATGGTTGAACAGGATATACCAAAGACCGCCTTCATCACCAATTGGGGCGTTTTTGCTTGTACCGTAGTATGGTTTGGATCAAGAAATGCCCCAAGTACTTTTCAAAGGTGTATGCAGGAAATATTCTCCCCTTACCTTACCTCATTTATGCAAGTTTATCTTGATGATTTTTTGTTATTTGGCAAGATAGTAGCACACTTGTTCCATTTACGGTGTTGCTTTGAAAAATGCAGAGAATACAGACTCTGTTTGAACCCAAACAAATCTGTGTTTGCGGTTTCATGTGGAAGGCTACTTGGCCACATCGTATCTGCACAAGGTATACAGGTGGATCCAGATAAAATTACAGCTGTGTTAGAAGCACTTGTGCCCACTACACCTAAGGAAGTGATGCGCTTCATGGGCCAAGTAAGATGGCATGGTCGGCACTTACGGTGGCTTGCTCATTTGGCAATACCACTGAACCGATTAATCACCAAGGCTCCTCGACAATTTGAGTGGACTCAGGAATGTCAGATAGCATTTGATCGTTTAAAGTGTTTATTAACACAAGTTCCCATCTTACAGCCTCCCGACTGGGATCACCCCTTTCATGTATTTGTTGATGCCTCAGATATAGCAATTGGAAGCGTATTAATGCAATAAACGAATAAGTGGTTTAGACCAGTATACTATGCAAGTCGAAGGCTTGCCCCTGCGGAAAAAAATTACTCTGTAACTGAAAGGGAATGTCTGGGTTTAGTATACTCTGTCAAGAAGTTCATGCATTATTTACTTGGCCGCAAATTTACTTTTCATGTAGATCATGCTGCACTTGTCTATCTGGTTCGGCAACAGCACTTAGGTGGCCGATTAGCGTGATGGGTTCTGCTTTTACAAGAATTTGATTACGAAATTATTCATCGGCCTGGCAGTTCACATGCCTTAGCAGATTTCCTTTCTCACTTAGATTCCGGTGAAGCTCCTATCGGTGTAGATGACACAACACTGGCAATTTATGTTTCTGAACCAACTAATGATGAAATTGCAGACCCACCTATGCCATCTACATACTATGATCAGATATTGACCTTTCTTACTGATGGATGCCTCCCTTCTCAGACTTCTACTGCAATACGCAGGAAAATTGTAGTTTTCAGTTGCCGATTTCGATTGATTGCTGGGGAATTATACTATATGGATCACACTGGAGTTTTACTTCGTTGTATTCAACCACATGAAGTTAACTTAGTCATTACTTTGGCTCACTCAATTCCTTCCGGTGGCCATTTTGCAACAAATTTAACGCACCGAAAAATTCTGCAAAGCGGACTTTGATGGCCTACTATATACAAGGATGTATCACAGTTTGTCAAACAATGTGATAGTTGTCAAAGATCTGGACAGCCCCTGCAATGTCATCTTTTCCCTCTACAACCTGTCTTGCCATTAGAGCCTTTTCAGAAGTGGGGTCTAGACTTTATCAGACCTATTACACCGCCAGCAATACTCAGCAATAATCATTATATTCTAACCTGTACAGACTATGCAACCAGATGGGCAGAAGCATGGGCTTTAAAATCTGCAACAGCTGTTTTGGTGGCAAATTGCCTAATGAAAGATATCTTTCCACGCTTTGAATTACCTCTAGAGCTTGTTACAGATCAGGGCACTCATTTTGTTAACAATCTAATGAAAGTACTCACACATTCTTTTCAGATCACGCATAAATTCAGTTCACCATATTATCCTCGTGCAAATGGTTTGGCTGAGAGTACAAACAAGACCCTGTTGAATATGCTTCGAAAACTCATTTTGGAAGCACCGGAAAGATGGGACCAACTGTTACCTGCAGTCCTGTGGGCATACTGAACTACCTATAAGGTAGCAACAGGTCTAACACCCTTCAAACTAGCTTATGGATTGGAAGCCATAGCACCCATGGAAATTATTGTGCCAAGCTTACGTGTGGCTCTCACTTAGAAATTAATACCAAAAGATTCTTTATCATTTCGGCTAGATACACTCAGAAAACTGGATGAGCACCGATGGCAAAGTTTTCTAACTATGCAAGAAGTACAACTAAGACAAGCTCGAACACATGATCGCTATCTAAAGACCCCAGTTTTTACAGTGGGACAACTTGTATTATTTTACAATGCAAAATCAAATCGCTCTGCTGGCAAATTCAAGTTACGATGGTTTGGCCCCTATCGGATTTTTGAACAAGTGGGCCCAGCAACTTTTTGGTTGACTACTTTGACTGGAATTCCTCTTCCGAAAGTCATCAACAGTTCGAAGCTGTGGCCGTATCAACAAACATCTAACCCGCAATGAAACGTTTTGCGGTTGGCTGCGTCTTTTGGCGTTCTCTTTTCTTTCCTTTTCTCTTCTTTTCTTTTCTTTTATCTTTTGCATGCTTAATAAAATAAGTCTGTAAATATCCGCGTTTTCATACCTAATTATGTCAACAGCCGCCCTGCCCTTTCCAGCTACTCATGCATGCACACCGAAGTTAAGAAGTTATCATCTCAACGACGAACAATTATTAGTGATTTTGATTGCTCCCCACTGCCGAACATCTACTTAACCTTTTATGTTTCGCCAAAAATCGCTATTGTGCTTGCGTGATTTGTGTGACTGTGTATACCCTGTGTGTTTGCGTTTTGTGCTTGCTGTCATCGTTTGCGCCATGGAAGCTCTGGCAAACTATGCCGCTTTCCGTGACGGACTCCCTACCGAGGTAGGAGAGTTTCTGCACACCCGTGGATTATCCAATTTCGCTGAACTGCCGTGGCATTCAGTGGAATCCCACCCGTTTTTTGCTCAGATCATCGCCGCTATCGCTAAAACACCTGCCAACGAGCAAAGTTGGGCTATCACATCCCTACCCTCCCGAACCGTAATCACCTTCCAAACTTTGGCTGAGTTGTTTCGACTCCCTTTGCAAGGTCGAGAGAATGGCCCGAATCTGCCATTAGCCACCATGAATCAGTTATTCCCTAGGCATTCATCCAACGAATACGCGATCCTATGTCGACCGGAACCTGACAGATCCGCCCTTCAGTTCTTAGTAGCTATCCTGAACTTACAGAAACGTACTTATGGAATATCGCATCCATTCTACTCTGCCATTGATTTAGCTACTACAGAACCAATAAATTTTGCATCCTATTTCTTCCACCGCATTCACAAGGAATGTGTTTCAATAATAAAATAGGTAAACAAAGGAGGAATGCCAAGGTCCAGATTGCCGCACATTATTTCTTTCCTTTTTCCGGCCATTCTTGCAGCACAACCACCACCCAGAGGCCCGGTCCTGCGCCATGAAGATTCTGTGCAATTATTGGAGGATGATGAAGAAGACGAAGAGGAACTCAATCAACTCTTCCGTCGGAAAAGAATTAGAATCAATTCCTCTGAAAGTGAAGCCCACGGGTCAGCCGAAAAAAACAAAGAAGATGACAAGGAAGAAGAAAAACAGGACGAAGAAACCTTCCATGACACCGCAACATATATGCAGCACGAATCATCAGCACAATCTTCATCAGAAGGACAACAAGAACAGGAGGATTACACCGAATCCAACACAAGCTCTTCACAAGAGACATCACAGCAACAATCAGAGCAACAAGACCAAAGAAATGAAGAACAAATCGTTAAAGAAGTTTTCGACGAACTTCTGAAAGCAGTTGAGTCCACAGCTGCCGACACTGCACAACAAACAACAAAACAAGTAACAGAACCTAACCCTGTCCTACCCACTCCACCACCGGAACCTCCGTTCAACCCCATCCTTCCTATTCCACCCAATGAACCCGACGAACTTGCAGCTTATTCATCTTCATTGCCTAACTACTCTCCACTGAACTTCTAGCAACTCCTCACCGCATCCTCTTACAAACCTCGTCCCCCTCCTCCTCTCACGTCCATCCCCGTATTCTCTGAGTTAGCGTCAATGGGGCAACTGCTAATCAATTTATCACAACAACTCCCTGCGCAAATGAAGCAAGTAACAGAGAATATTCGCAATGAATTCCAACATAAAGTAGATCTACTGGAAGCCGACATTAGCCCCCTACAGGAAGAATTACTAATAGCCAAAGCTGAAAACCAATCTCTACAAGAACAGGTGAAGGAATTACAGGCCAAAATTGCCGAACAGGAAATGGTTACCAGACAGAGAGATGCAGCAGTGGCTGAGCTCACAAAGAAAGAAGAATCATTACAGAATACAAATGCCGAAATCAGTAAAATGAAGCAAGAGTTACAGGACAAAGAAGATGCAAGAATCGCATTAGGAAATCTGCTCGAAGAAACCAGAGTTCAACTAGATGAAGTGGTACAAAAAGGCCAAGAGCAGTACGATCTGGCGATGAAAACAACCGAAGAACTCCATAAATGTAAGATAGAATTCGACGAAGTAAACAACATTCTACGACGAAAACTAACATTAGAAGTACAATTACAAAAAGTAATAACAGATCTCCGAAGAGAAAGGGATGCATATTCCAGAACCATACAGTTTCAGAATCAAGAGATCAAAAGAAGGGAGAATCAGCTGGACAATCAGAAAGAAAAAGTAAGTAAGATGGAGAAACAAGTGGCAGAAATGAAAGTTTCCAGAGATGCGGCCCTATCGAACGATTTCTACCTACAAGAAGCCTTTCTGCAGATGCAAGCAGAAATTTTGCTGACCAAAGCTATAGCTTTAAGTCTTGTAAGAGTAGATGCACAACTAGTAGAACCGGATACTCTCAAACAGCTGTTAGAAAATTTAAAGAAGAAAATCGCTCGAACCTTTAGATTAGCCAGAAACATGTATTTAGACGGAATTTTAGAAGAACAGTAATTTTGTAAAACCTGCGGGTTTGAGTCCACCGTGCGTGCCAGAGTGTTAGTCCGCCGCCGGATGGAAGTTGTAAAACTGAATCTTTTGTTCGCACGCACGAAAAGTTGTTACACTCACAGTTGTAATCTTTTATATAAAGCAATGAAAAGAGATGCTCAGTGACGATTCGTGGAATCATCAAACTGTTTGTCTGGGTGATTGTCTGAGCACTGCTGTAACGTTGTTTGTCTAATTTCTGAGTACTCTGAGTATACTATGCATACCGTGTTTGTTGTTTATCAATCTCTGTTGCGATTGTGAGTTTCATTTACATACGGTAGATCGTTGTACTGTTGTCTGAGTAAGTCATTTGCGAGTCTCTATTGGGATTGTTGTGTTAGTTCGTGTATCGTGTTGTTATTCTTCTTGAATGGTCTGTCAGTGTTTGGTGGAGTCTGTGTAGCTATGGTAGCTTTTCTGGTATTCAGGTTTGTATTGTGTTGTCTTCCGTATTGAGGTCTATGTTCGTACGGCAAAGTTTAAGCTACGGTAAGAGCCGTCCTAAGTTGCGTACTGAATCTTCAAAGCACTGTGTGTCTGTAACTGTTGAGTCCTTCTGTGTCTTCGGTTGAGTTTGACTATGAGCACTGTTCGGTGAAGGTTGAACTACTGCTATTGTTCCTAATGTTACTGCAATGTGTATTCGGAAAAGGGTCCGAGGTAACTCAGTATCATGATACTAATCGTCTAGTACAGTGTGTTCGGCGAACCTTGGAAGAATTAGAATAACAAACCGTAAAGATTGAGAAGGGTATACCAATTCATGATAGAAGTCTTGAATATTAGTATATTGTGGTGTGAAGTCATTTTGGGAAAAAAGCATAGGGCCTCTGTTTTTACAGACCCCTTCCACTCCCAAGAACCCAACAACATTTAAACGCACTTCTGACAGTTAGAATACAGCGTTTAACAAAAGATATTATTAGATGATAAAAAATCTCTTTTGTTTCGAGTCCACCAAATTTCAGGGCGATCTCTCCCCTCAAAACAAACATGTGCCAGACTGACACTCTTGTTTTTTTTTTTTTTTTTTTATAATAAAGGAAGTTTGGCCTTAGCCTACTCTCCCGGACTTGTATCAATTAAAAGAAAAGTACAAGTGAAGGGGACTAGTGCCCACGGGACCCCCCGAATCCTAGAGAGCAGGGGTAAATTTTACAGAGTTTAGATGGCATTACAAACAAGGTTAACCACCCTCTCATCACCCTCATGCGGGGTCCACTTGGCTTTAAGCTTATTGTTGATCAGGAGGAGCATTTGATGATGCATGAAGGGGGAGATTTCTTATAGTTAGCGATTCTCTTGCTGAGGAGGAACAATGATTTCTCAATCGACCACTCTTTGGGGAAGTCGCCAAAGTTATAAGCACATCTTTCCCGCCAAATCTTCCATAGGACATTGTAACTTCAGCATGCATCTGCATCCAAAATTTGTAACTTCTATCATTTGTAATTTGTATATTACACAAGATATTACAAGAACGTCGGTTGGCAGTAGTCAAGGAACGGAAGGACTCACAAGACAAGGAAGCCTACGAAGGGAGTCGGAGCGAAGAGAAAGCACAAGCAGACACAGTAGTCAAAGAAGATCTGGCAAGTAGGCCATCTAAATTTTTCATGCATCAAAGAGGTGGGCACACAAGAAGAAGGAGCAAGTAGGGAGCTCCAGGAAATCTATGTCAAAATATTAGAAGAAATCCCTACAAAAATAGTGATTTTCATCACTAAAAACCATTGTAAATACCATTTCATATTTTTTTAGCTCCATTTTGTGCAAGCCAAGGAGTCCTTGAGCTTGAGGAGCTTTAGAAGTACCTACCTATCAGTTTTCACATTTTTTAGACTCTGTTTGAACCTCCAAATAGGCTAGAGAACCTAATTTTTAACTAGGCCAGACACTAGGTCTGGACAGGGCCAAAAGCTCGTGAAAAACTATAACTAGAGCTAGAGAGCTCATTTTTGAGGGTAGCTTGTAATTGAATTGAGCTTGTATGAGCATTTTGAAAGTAATCTAAAAGAACTCCATTGTCTTCCTCTTTGTTCTTGTCGTGTGTGCGCGTGTGTGTATGTGTGTGCAAGTTTGTGTGCTTCGCACTCACACACTTGTGCCTTCACTTGCTCGAGGTCATCATACCATCCTCACATCTTCCCGGATTGACATTAAAGGAGGTGCTACTCATCACTGAGCTACACCAAATTTTGGTGCCGTTGCCGGGGATCGAGCTTTGAGGACGAGCGTGTGATGGTAAGACGTAGAGTTGAGGCATTGGAGTCATAGGTATTTTCTTCACCTTTATCTATTTTCTTTTGTTTTTCTCATCACCATCATCATCCTCACCATCTCCCACATCCATCTCCATCATCGCAAAAATTTCAGTTTTTGGTCATATCACCCCACCCATACCATTTCCCTCATTTCACTTGTGAGAGAGAGAGAGAGAGCGTTTGTGTGCTTGTGATTTTTTGTGTTTTTTGAGATTTTCTGCAGGAATTGGCATCCCATACCATCCTCACGTCTTTCTGGATTGACATTAAAGGAGGTGCTACTCATCACTGAGCTACACCAAATTTTGGTACCGTTGCCGGGGATCGAGCTTTGAGGACGAGCGTGTGATGGTAAGACGTAGAGTTGAGGCGTTGGAGTCATAGGTATTTTCTTCACCTTTATCTATTTTCTTTTGTTTTTCTCATCACCATCATCATCCTCACCATCTCCCACATCCATCTCCATCATCGCGAAAATTTCAGGTTTTGGTCATATCACCCCACCCATACCATTTCCCTCATTTCACTTGTGAGAGAGAGCGAGAGAGCGTTTGTGTGCTTGTAATTTTCTGTGTTTTTTGAGATTTTCTATAGGAATCGGCATCCCCAGTAGCTGCACCAGCTCCAGCAGGTAAAAAATTTGACTGTGTAGGTCCCGAGGCGTTGACCTCTATCAATCGCGACCGACAAAAAAATTGACCTTCTTGCAAAACTAAGTGCATAAATGTGATGTATAGGCCTAGAGCTTCATGAATATGTGCTTGAAATTTTAAAATTCCTCAAATTTTTATCAATCGTGATCGACCAGTCAATCGCGATCGACAAACCACGACGGACACTTGCTGACCGACCTGTCAATCACAACTGACACGTCAATCGTGACAGACAGAGTCAACGACCGACTGACCACGACCGATAGAATCTACGCGTGACACATGTCAATCGCGATCGAGCCATCAATCGCGATCGACCAGTCAATCACGACTGACAGCCCCGACGGACCTGTCAATGGCGACCGACCCAGTCAACAACTATTTGACCACGACCGACTGAACACTCGTGATGGACCTGTTAATCGCGATTGACCCATCAATCGCGACTGACAGAGTCAACGACCCTTTGACCATGATCGACTGAAAATCCGGGCCACGTGTCAATCGCGATTGACCCATCAATCGCGACTAACAGCCACGACGGACCAGTCAATCGCGGCCGACACATCGATCGCGACTGACCTATCAATCGCGATTGACAGAGCTTGCAAACACGATTGACGGGCAAATTCGGCTAATTTTTTACGGCAAAAAATAGTGGTCTATTTTTTATAAATTGCGGGACAAATACTAGGGTTCATCATTGCATTGTGAGGCCGTTACACAAAGTATTTCGAGAAGTCCTGTTTGCTTGTTAACCTGTTCTAAATCTTGTTTTAGCCCCAAAACCCTGAACTGACATAACTTCCTCATACGAAATCCAATTGCTGTGATTCTTGTTTTGAAGTTGACCATATCTCGGGATAGGAAAACTCAAGGTCCCTAGGGATAGTATTCCATAGAGGCAAAAGGCAATTGGGTCTGTGAACTACATGCATGAAAGTGATCTGTCTATCAACTGAATTCAATTCTTGAGCTAATTGTGGACTTTTTCAGGTTCTTTGAGAGCATCAAAGGGTACTTGAAGCAAGAGTAAGTGCAAGCTTGGGAACACCCTCCCTAGGCACACAAGGGCAACCAAGGGAAGAAACTCAAGGTTGGGAATTCTCAACACCCTCTGTCAATCCCTAGCATAGGCTAAGCACGGATAGAGGTTTTGATTAATTAGGGATACGTTAAGAACGACCAAGTCCAAGAACTCTAATCACTCAAGTGCAAGTGTTAGGAGATTACAATTGCGAAACAACCAAGGGAAAAGAATGTAAATCAAGCGACCACACTCAAAGTACGATAAAACTTAAGTGTTCCTTGCGACGAAGATTAATTGGACAAGAAGTGACACCCTAAGGGCAATTAAAAAAGAACAAGTGACTGATACAAAAGAACTCAGCAACGCAAAGTGTACTTGGGAAAATTTGGAATTATTCAATTGGGCTTATGAACCTTAGATCAAGACGACACCTAGGGAGAGATAGACAAAGTCTTAGATCTTCAGAGGCTAGTGTTAATCATACTGCTAGGTCTTGGGCCCAGCAGTTGAGCCATCATTCGTACTACCCTAGCTCTGAGACTAGCGAGTCTGAGATGTCCCACGGTATGGAGAGACCTACATGAAGTTTAGGAGTGCCATATTTACATAGGGTAGAAGGCCCTTACAAGACGCAACTCCAATACCTTAGGACCAACCAATTAGGTGCTAGCATCTATGAGGACGGCCTAGGAAGATCTGTGGTCCAGATTAAAAACCCTGACCAATCCATTGGACTAGAACATCTAGCGGTCAAGTTTGAAAATGGAGCATACTTGGACAAAGAAGGGCCAATATATGTAGTCACCACTCATCCAGATAGGACAGATGAATTTGGGAATGTGATCCCAGAAACGGACTTAGGTGACCTGGAGCAAGGAAACATGGGTGTAGAACCTAGAACCCCCCGAGGCAAATATGTTCTCACTAGGATTATCACACCAGAGTGGATTCCCCAAGACAATAAGAGCATAGATCTACTCTTGAATCGAGAGACTGATGAAGCCTTTTGGAGGTATAGATCTGATCAGCCGAATGAGGTAGGAACATGATATATGAGTTCAAGGATCCTGATAGCCCAGGCAGAGTGACCTACTTAGATCACGCTTCAGAGAGGGTCTTTGTGGTTATAGAAAATGATAGGCATGCTTACACTTGGAAAGGTGAATTTATTTTCCCTCAACCAAGATCGAATGTGTCCTTTGGTCACCCAAGAGCTGGAACATCCCAAGCTCATGGAGCTCAAAGAGACAGACATACAGAAAGACCGGAGGTAAGCTTTGCCAACCCAATGGGAAGAGAAAGAACGAAAACGGAAACAAATAGAGTGGAACCTGAGGGACTTAGAGCCCCAAGGAACCAAAGAAATGTTGATGATTTCCCCCTGCCAAGACCTAGAGAACACACGAGGACTTTGAGACTGACTCAGCTAGTTAATTCCATGAAGAACTACTTCGATGGCATAGGAGACCCATATGATCATGTGGCCGAGTTTAGGCAAGTCTTGAGGGCTAAGCAAGTTGAGGACCTATTCACGCAGTATAATGCCTTTGGTCTAACCCTTAGGAACACAGCCCTTACGTGGTTTCAACCATTGAATGAGAGACAGTTCAGGAGCATAGACCAACTCTTAGAGGCTTTTATCACTGAATTCTCTAAGAGTGGGATAAGGCATAATACTTCCTCATTGATACACAGCTTCAAGCAGACCCCTCAAGAGACAGTGAGACTTACAGGAAGAAGATTTAGGCAATATCTTGAGAGATGCCCTGTTCTTGAGTTACCCACACCAGCCAAACAAGTGGCTTTATTCTTGGATGGATTGCTAAGTACCAAATTGAGGTCGTATGTGTACTTGAAGGACCCTAGGACTATAGAAGAGTGTGTACGCATGTGCATAGACATCGAGGATAACCTAGGGGAGGAGTTAGAGCTTTCCAAAATCTACAAAGATTCAGATAGTGCCTCTAGCCTCTCTTCCTCACAATCCACATCAATTGAGGAACTCGCGGAGAAAGTAGCTCAAAAACTAGGTGTCACTAGCAAACAAATCCCAAGGTTTGCCCCCAATAAAGAGGTGCTATACTTGCGGTGGTGACCATATGGCGAACGTATGTCCCATCATGGCTCAACCCCAAGTGAACCCTAGTAGCCAGTATTGCACCATAGAACGGAGATACACAAATCACACAGCACAAGATTGCCCATACAATAAGCAAGCAGTGAGGCAAACCTACCCTCAACCCTATCCACAACACGAAAGATACCACAACTAGTACCCTCCACAGCAATATGGTAGACCGCAGCAATCCTATCAACAACCCTACCAAAGCCAACAAAGGCCTCAACCTGTGTTAGCTCAACACCCTCCAACCCTAGCTAATGTGATTCCTGTAAAGTATGCAGTTGCTGAGGAAAATTTGAATAGAGCCATAGTCCCAATGACTCCATTGCTCTCAGAAAGTGACCCGAGTGATCATAGTTTTGATTCCACTCACATAGATAGTCCACAGGCTTACTACATGCAGTCGTCTGAACATGGTGAGTCTTACTTTAGTGAAGAACCGAATGAACCTAGTTGGGAGCTAGAGTATGCAAATCTCATGTACACAAATCCCAACACTAGACCTCAACCTAGGCAGGTAAGACCCCCATTCCCTAGGGGACCATGCTATAGATGTCAAGGAGATCACCTTATTCGTGATTGCCCAATGCCGGCATCTACACAACCACAGTCAGTAACAATACATGGCTTTTGTCAAGATTGTGGGAAGGAGCATCTCTTACGAGATTGCCCAAAAAATCCCAATAATATGCCAAAAATAACTCCAATTAACATTATTGGGTTAGTTGTAGACTCAACAGGAAGTGTCACTTCCACTGCACCATACAAGTGGTCACTAGAGCCCAGGCTTTGCAAGAGAACCCAGGAATAGGTCAAGAGAAGAGTGCAGAGGTTAGTGAAACCGAGAGCATAGCCAAGAAACGGTCCAGAGCCTGGAGGGATAGCCGAGAGAGAATGAAAAGACAATGGTCTAAAAAGATGAGCGACTTAGAAGAAAGCATAAGAGAAACAAAAGCCAAAATTGTTGAACTCACCTCTCAAACCAACTCTCACATACCACCACCACCCTCATTTCCATCACCAGCTAACCCACCATCTGTCCACCTACCTCAGACCATCCCACCACCCCCTAAAGTAGGATCAGTATTGGTTGACCCCACTCCTGAAGAAATAGACATGATGCTTAAGGCATATCAGGCCAGAATCCAAGAAGGGTCAAATGTAACGGATCATGACAAGTGCTACCCTAGAGCAGACCTAGAGATAGAAAGAACCAAGTTGTGTGCGAAAATGATCGCGTTGGCTCAGACCATGTTTGAAGCCAGTCGCCTCTTCAACTACTCTGGCTCAGCTAAGACACAATTGCACTTGGATGGACTCCTCGAGAAGTTAGAGAGCATAATTGCAAGATCTGCCAAGGAAGAAAAAAATCAAGGAAGAGATGAGGCAAGTAAAAGAATAAGCCTTCCCACAAAGGAAGCTTATGTGCCCAATTCCACTGAACCAGACACCTCTTCTTCTATGAATAGGTTCACTCCAGAATTCCTACGAGAGATTCAAGAAGACAAATGGGCTAAAGAAAGGGAAGCCCCTCCTCCCATTGAACTTGTGGATGACACACATGATCAATTCCCACAAGATATTCCTTCCATTTATGGAGAGCAGGAGAGTGCACAAAGTCAAGAGAGGTTAGACTTCAAGTCTAACTCCCTACAGGAATTACCCCATTTCACAGGCCCATGGGAGGCCAAGTCTACTTGTATGAGAGCACCCACGGTCATGGTAAGAAATGAAGACTCAGTCATACCTAGGAATACGGAGGTAGTAAAAAACACTAAGGTGCAGTGCAACCTCACTTTAGAAGAGCTACTCAAAGTTAGGCCAGAATTATGGAAACACGTAGCTAACCAAGTGCCAGAAGTAGTGAAACCCCGTTCTTAGGTAGGTTCTCATAGAACAGTGCCAAAAATTCCTCTAGACAAGATAGGAGATATGAGCGAAGGTGAAGAAGGAAACACCTATCTTCCCATTACCCATCAGGGATACACCACCAAGGCAATCTTGGACTCGGTCGCACGTGTTGCAATTACTACCACTTCCCTATGGAAACATTGGGGCAATCCAGCACTCAAGCCCACGAGGATGAAATTGCAAATGGCTGATGGTCACATAGAAAGACCCTTAGGCTTGCTAGAAGGAATAACTCTCACTACTTGTGGTGTAGAGTTTGAGCACACATTTGCTATATGTGACTTTAGCAAAAATCATGCCTATGGGATGATTTTGGGAAGACCATTTATGCGACAGTTGCAAGTAGTATAGGATTGGGGAACCAATTCCTTGTATTTGCAACACTTAGGTATTACGATCAAAGTCAATCTCAAGGATTACTCTCATAGAGATGTACCGCCTATTCAATGGAATCCCATCCATAGAGTCAAGGATGACACGGAGTCTGTGCACTCCATAGGATCAGGATCCTCATGGATGCATGAAGACACTCACTTATGGATGTGTAAAGTGGCAATGGAAGAAGAGAAGAGAGAAAAGGCCAGAGAGATAGGTGCAAAAGTAACCCATAGATCCATTCAAGACCCAGCCTATGCACCTGTAGTATTTCCTGATGAAGAATTTGGGCCTCATGGTTGGGCAGAAATTTTAGCAACAATGGATGTAGCCATCAACGAAGAACAATGGACACCCCACTGTGATGAGGATGGCTATGACATTTCAGTCTTCTCCATAGAGCCAATCATGGGAGATTCGGTTTTAGAAGAGTGCAAACCTAGCCCTGATGCATTTGAGGATGCGAGCGACTCCGATCTAGAGTCGATCATTATGGACCCACCTTTTGCATCAGATGAAGAATACTTCCATGAAGTAGAATTTCAACCCCAGAGATACGGAGAGATAACAAATGATGTAAGGATAGCCACACAAGTGACCCCTAAGGATGAAGGAAAGAAAAGAAAGAAGAGAGAAGTCACACTAGAAGAGGAAGAATCTTTGTTTGAGGTCCCTGAAAACTTTAAAAAGTATGAGATAGATGACAGGAGAGTCATGATAAGAATGCCTAAACGCAAGGCACAAGCAGGAGAGGCCTATGATAACAAAGAAACCACCAAGAAAATAGTGGTAGCCCTAGAAGAAGGAGAAGAGAGATGCACGTACATAGGCCATGACCTAACCGAGGAAGAAGAGCATGCGTTAATAGCCTTGCTAAGAGAATACAGAGATGTATTCGCTTGGAGTTACAAGGACTTGAAGGGTGTTGACCCAGACATATGCTCACACACAATTCCCATGACCTCAGACGTGAAACCCTCTAAGCAAAAGCCATACACATATAATGATAATTATGCTGCTAAGAGGAGATAGATAGACTGCTAGAAGCTGGATTCATCTATGAAATTGAGCACACTGAGTGGGTATCCCCCATTGTAGTGGTGCCCAAGAAGAATGGAAAGCTACGGGTATGCATTAACTTGAAAAAGGTCAATGCAACCACTATCCGAGATAATTATCCACTTCCTATCACGGAGCATCTACTAGAAAGGGTAGCAGGCAAGGAAGTGTACAGCTTCCTTGATGGATTTTTGGGCTACAATCAAGTCGCCATAGCTCCAGAAGATCAGCATAAGACAGCTTTTGCCACAGAGTGTGGCATATTTGCTTTTCGGGTAATGCCATTCGGGCTTACCAATGCTCTTGCAACCTTCCAAAGGCTGATGTGTCACATGTTTAAAGAGTTCTTGAGGAAGAATTTGGAGGTCTATGTTGATGATCTCTATGCTCATTCCAACATTAGACAGACACATATACCAGAACTCAGACAAATCTTTGACAAGTGTAGAGAGTATCAAGTCTGCCTGAACCCAAAAAAGTGTGTTTTCATGGTCAGGCAAGGCAAGATTCTAGGACACATAGTGTCAAAGAATGGCATATCCACCGATGAAGAGAAAGTAACAGCCATCGCCGAGCTACCTAGGCCAAAGAATGTCAAGGAAGTACAAGCTTTCATGGGGCATTGTGGTTATTACCGACGGTTTATACACATGTATGCCATCATAGCAAAGCCTCTGAATGGGCTTTTGACCAACTTTGAGTGGACTAATGAGTGTGAGGACTCCTTTAATGAGCTCAAAAGAAGATTGTGTTCAGCACCAATCTTGACCACACCAGATTGGAATAAGCCATTTCATGTTCACGTGGATGCATCCAATCATGCTATTGGATGTGTACTTGCACAACCTACGAGCGAAGGCAATATGGATCTTCCAATTGCCTATGCTAGTAGACAGTTGAATGCAGCTGAACGAAATTATACCACCACTGAGCGAGAAGGATTAGGCATGGTATATGCAGTTAAAAAGTTTAGACACTATTTGCTTGCAAATAAGTTTAAATTTTTTACCGATCATCAGGCATTATTGTACTTGGTAAACAAGCCATGCAATACAGGTAGATTAGTAAGATGGTTTCTCTTACTAATGGAATACGACTTTGAAGTTGTGGTGAGGAAAGGGAAGACTCACTTGAGAGCAGACCATCTCTCTAGACTCACATCTGGAGAAGCCCCACAAGGAGTATCTGATGACCTTCCTGATGCTTACTTGTTTAATTTGGAAGTTGTACCTCAGTGGGCTAAGCCATTAGTGCCAGTACTGACATACGGGCCTAATCACCCAGTCATAAACACCCAGAAGTACCATATCATGGCAAGAAGTATGTACAAACAAATCGATCAAGGGATATTGGCTTGTTGTGTGGAAGAGGACGAGTACGCAAAATGGTTGCATTTAGCACATGTAGGTGCATTAGAGAAACACTACTCAAAGCAAAGAACTTTGTAGACACTTAGGAGATTCGGAGTGCATTGGCCTACTATGGAAGCTAATGTCCATAAGTTGTGCAAGGAATGCCCGATCTGCTGCACTAAACCACCCGTGGAACATGCCACTCTATATCAAGTGTCCATAGTGCTGGATTGGAGTGAACCACTAGTAGACTTTCTGAGGACGAAAACATTCCCTCAAGATATGACATTGGCCAGACAAAGGAGTCTAGAACAAGAAGCCCTAGATTACTCACTCATTGGTGATAACCCATACAAGCGTGGTAAAGATGGTTACCTGAGACTATGTGTCCATGAGAGTCAATGTCTCAAGATCTTGGAAACTACCCACCAAGGTGTAGCAGGAGGACACTTTGTACCAGATCGGGTGATCAAGGCAATCCTATTTGCAGGACTTTGGTGGCCGACCCTTCACATGGATTTACATACCTATGTGAAACGGTGTGACATTTGTCAGCGAACTCAGTATCCTATACGCAAAGATGAGATGCCTTTAAAACCTATGATGGGTGGACGTGCATTCTCTAAGTGGGGAATAGACTTTGTAGGTCCTATTAATCCCCCAGCCAAGGGTTCACATGCTGAGTATATCATTGTGGCCACAGACTATTTAACCAAGTGGGTAGAAGTGAAAGCTACCACAAAGAACGATGCTCAAACGACAGCTAAGTTCTTATTCGAGAATGTATTCACGAGATACGGGCTACCTATAGAGCTAGTTAGTGATAGGGGGACTCATTTCTTGAATGAAGTTATTGAAAATCTTCTCCAAGAATTCTTGGTAGTACATAAGAAGTCTGCCACCTATCACCCACAAGCTAATGGCCAGGCTGAGAGCACAAATAAGATCCTATGCAATGTGTTGACTAAATTGGTAAATAATAAATGCTCTGATTGGGACAAACAGCTACACCATGCTGTTTGGGCATACTGAGTGGCCTATAAAACGGTACTCCAAGCCACACCCTTTCAGATGGTATTTGGCAAAAATGTGGTGCTACCTCTGGACTTCTTGATTCCCACATTGAGAGTAGCACAGGAGCATGAGTGGACGGGCCATGAACTCTCTTCGAGAATTTTTGACATCAAACGATATATGCAGCTAAGAAACGATAGAAGGCGTACTTTGATGCCCATGTTAAAGATAAAGGATTAAAGGCCAGAGACTTAGTTTTGGTATATACTGTGAAACAACATACGAGAAAGCTAGAAAAATGTGGTTATGGACCTATGATTATAAATAGAATTTCCACGAGTGGAGCAGTACAACTAGCCACATTAGAAGGCGATATTCTACCTAGCTACATTAGCGGATGCAGAGTCAAGTTGTATCAGGAACCTCTCACAGAAGAAATGCTGAGCCGACTCAACACTGCTAAGAAACGCAAAGAAGAAGAAAAACGAATTCGAGAAGAAGCTCAAGCAGAAGCTTTAGAACGCATCAGAAGGATGAAGTTGAGACGACAGGGTAGGGATCAACCTAGGACGGGTGCCTATGAGGATCTAGGATATCATGTGGCAATGTGTGAAGTCTCAGGAATAAATTCCCAAAGAATAATCGATCAATGCCCTTTTGTGACCTTAGAGATAGGACAAGGAGTTAGTGCAAAAAGTGTGCGAGCATTGATTGACTCAGGTGCAGCCACTAGTGCGGTGAGACTCTCTTACTGTCAAGAATTGAAATTAAAAGTCAATCCTATAGAGGCATATCTCATAGGATTGGGTGGTGTGGAAACCCCTTGCATAGGCGAGGTGGAACTTCCCCTCTACATTCAAGATGTTTTACTGACAGTTAAAGTACTAGTGTGTCAAGATGAGGACCTCACTAAGCCTCTGGTCTTGGGTCAAGACTGGATCTATGACCATGCAGTCAATTTAAACCTAAGAAGTGGACTTCTTCAGGTTTGGGTCAATGAGAAATGCATTACAATTGAGTTAGAAAGTGAAGCACTCAAGGAATTAGGCAAGGCACACACTCCTGGTCCTTCCAGGAGTACACATGAAGATGACCATGCTGTTCTTGTCAAAAACTATGTGATGCAGAGGAATGATGATCCCACTAAAGACGTCAAGGACGCAATGGAACTCCCTTCTTTTCCAAAGGCAAGAGGGATGAAGCAACCAAAGTTAGATCAAACACAGAAGGAGCAGAGTACTACCTATGTTGGAGGCCAAAAGAATATGCGAAGCAAGATGTCTCAGCCATTGAAACAAGTGTGGGTGCGGAAAGGCGAGCATCCGGTTGCGATCAAGCCAACAACACGGGCTAAACTTCTTATTAATAATCAACAACACGAAACTAATACGAGGTCTTTCCAAAATTCTTCTGCAAAAGGGAAGTCTATTTGGGTACCCAAGCAGTCGATGACGGCGGGCCCACAATCACGACAAATTTGGGTGCCTAAGGCTTGCTTACAGGCTCAAATAGCTACACAGAGATCACACCTTGTACAACACGGTTCAACCACGCGAATAGCGGATACCCACTCTTGTTTAACACGCACGAACACATATTTGCCCATGAGCACGAACAGACTCACTTGTAAATGGGTCCCTAAAAAGCTTCATTTCCAAGCAGACATACTCATAAAGCCCTCTAGAGTCTCCACAAAACCAAAACTGAAAGCCATCCATTGTGTTTGGCAGCCTTTTGTAATAAACCCCCCGACCCCCATTTGTAAATTCATCTCCACTTGCTAACTACATCACTCATACACTGCATCTTTCCATCCAGCTCTTAGGACTATCCATTCATTAACTACACACACAATCATCGAGCACTCACTGACCCACTAACCCATTACTCATCTCATGGTAATGTTGTAACGGGGACAAAAATTGTTCGATCTTGTCCATTACAATGTTAACGCATGATTCTATATTCTCATAGAGCCAACAAGCAAGCAATAACATGGCAGAAGCAGGAGGCACCAGTTCCCAGGCAGGGTCTAGCGCACAGATTGTGGACATAGAAACCCTCCTCCTTGAACCCCAACTCACTGAGAGGCCTCAAGAACTTCAAGCGGTGCATGTGCTCCCTATTTAGGACCCTCCTCAGGGACACACTTCTCAAGTGGGGAAACACGCTCATTGGTTTAGTGATGTCGCAGGGCCATTGGGTGATGGCACCTACTTTTGGGAAGCGGGAAATTGAGTTCAATGGCAAATGGGGACGCTACCACTTCTTCACTCGCGAATTTGAGAAATATCAGAATGCGGAAGTAATGCGATCGGTATGGACCAAAGCGGGCTTGGATAGCTATTTCAGAGCACATTTGCCTAAGCCAGATTTCCTACGCTGCTCCTATTTTATCAGTACCATCACTCCTAGCAGGGCCAAGGGAGGCGATAGTACTTTTGTGCTACCCTCACTATTGCCAGGCCACGAACTCAAGAGATTCAAACTGACCCTCAATCTGGTACGGGAAGCATTGAACATGCAAGGTATGCATATTCCCACTGAGAAAGAAACAATGGTTCCATGCAGGATGAAGCATAAGGATCTCAATAAATTGAAGGACATGGTAGCAATGACACCTACCATTGCTCTCCACCTACGAACGATCATGCAACACTTTGCTTTTCCCGCCCAAGAACGCTTCACTATGCCACCAAAAAAGATATGGTTCAGCTTGTACTTGGCGGAGACAGAGAATCTCACCATCAATATACCCCATTGGATCATAGATCAGATCCACCTAGCCCATCAACGATGGAATAAGAAACAGAAGAATGTTCTTCATGGATGCTGTGCTCTGACAAGAATAATTTACAGGTGCTTAGCGTACGACGTGCCCATTCAAAGCGCACTAGTATGGTCCAGGGCCCAAGAATTCCAAAGACGGTTGTCAACGGCGGGTCCTCCATCAAAGAAGATGAGAGGGGGAGTTGAATTACCATGTGCCCAAGCAAGGGGAGCCACCACCACACCCGAGGTGACTCCTCCACAAACGCGACGTGTCCGACCATTTACCATTCGCCTAACCAGACCAAGTGCAGAAGGACCCAATCTGGTATTTCCTCCAATTCCATCGGACTTGGAGTTCCCACAAGGTTACACCCTAGCTGATTTGACAGATGAAGAAATTGCCCGTTTGATCAATGAGTCTAACCTGGAGACAGAAGCAAAGCAGACCCAAGGACCACAACCCACTACTACAACTTCAGCCCCGACCCAATCGGGAGTAGTAGAAGTAGAAGAGGATGAAGAAGAGACAGAAGAAGAAGAAGAAGCAAACGAGGAGTATGATCAAGAATATGAAGAACTTTCAGAACTAGCAAGTGCCCCGGCATACTCGGCCCAAATAAAAAGATTATACGAAACCATGAAGCGAGTCCAAGAACAACACAAACTGTCGCTCGAGACAGGAAAGATGATCATGAGCCAAATGTTAGCCGAGGAACGTGTGGATGACATGTTTATTGAATCAATGAACCTGCACGCAGACGCGGTAGGCTTAGATGAGGCTGTTCATGCAGCCATGGCTTATATTCATCGATTTGAGAAACGAGTGCCTACTCGCCCCATGCGATTTGGCAAACAAATCCACATCAATGTATCAGAACCAGGAGGTAACACACAAACAGAAGCACATCAGACGGAACCACTCTCACCACCCACCTCACCTCTCACTACACAAGTCACCTCACCACCTGGCACTACCATGCCTATTTCTGCCATTACCACATTCGTCATGGGAATTCCTCTCTCTCCTGGCATCCAATTCGGAGGAGTTACCATGCCCACTTTCACAACACTCTTCACAAATATCACATCCACCCCACCCACTGTTCCCATCTACACAGTCACACACATGTTCGACACAATGGAAACATCACAAGCCACAGCACCACTCCCTCCCCCCACGCGGCCTCAATCTCCCATACCCCCTCCACCTACCTCACCACTTGACTCCACAGCATTCACAACTCCCTTCCCCTTCCCCATTCCCCCTGCATCTTCATCTTTCCCTGCAGCATTTAATGTAAATAGTATATTCATGGCAATACATCAATGTGTGTATCAACTTCAGAGTGAGTATCAGGCTCTCAAAGACCGTCATCATCAACTGACTACGAATCGCCAACAACTACAGAGACGCCTTACAATTATAGAAGAAGAAAATGCAGACCTCAATCAACGTTACACCACACTCGAGCAAGCTCATCAAACCCTCCTGGAGACATCCCAACCATCACAAGTGCCAGGTGTCAAACAACTCGAAGCTTTACTGGAGGTCTACCAAACAGATAATCTAAGAGTCCGGCGTAATTTGACTCTACTCAGAAAACACATGGCTATCGCCCTTGAAGAAAACAAGCGTCTGCAGAAGCAAAACGAAGAAAACCTAGAAGCTGCCATGGAAGGCTCTCCCCACGAAATCGACCCAGAACAATTCAAAGCAGTCCCCTTAGAAACAATGAAGACAATCTTGGAAAGCTATGCAGATCTATTAGAAGCACATGACGATTTGGAAAAGGAACGGGATGCGCTACGCTGCCAGCTCAGGGAACAGGAGGCACAACCCAAAGTCATAGAAACAACCACGACTTCAGAGGAAGTAAAGGCATTAACAGAGCAGGTGGCCGAATTGAAGAAGAAGTTACTGGAATATGAAAGACAGCCCTCTCTAGTTGTAGAACCAGAGCCAGATGACTTGGTACCCATTGAGGTGGACGAATCGTATGAGGAACCATATGTTCCTATGCCGATGCCAAGAGGTCAGCAAACCTCAGAAGGAATGGACACCTTGGAAGTCGAAGTACCCGAATGGCTCCAGACACTCGAAAAGACAGCAAAAACCCATGAAGATCGAGTGGCAATCCAAATCCAATCAATGGCCAAATTAGAAGACACCATCATAAAGTCAGAGTATTTCCACAGTATGTCTCATCATAGATGGATAGGCACCAACGACAATCAGTATGTGCCATATTGTGTACTCCTGGCAGATTACAACGCAGAGATTCAACGACGATGTGGCAAGGCTCCAACCTTTGCCACACAATTTGGGCCCGATGATATCCTAGAGAGTGCTAAAAAAGGATCCATTCATCAACCCACCTGAAGGATCCGTCTTCTTGAGACTTATCCCGAGATGGTTTGTACTTGGACTAACATGCCACTCTTTATTAAATACAATCCCTGTTATGTTCCAGTCTTCCGCAAGCACACATGGCCCGAATTTACCATTGCTGTAACGAACGTCAAAGGTTGTGCAAAGTGGTTAAATTATGTCTATCTAGCACCTCCACAAGGACCTCCCACTGTTGCTTACATGATTTCTACAATCCGTCACTAGAGCATTCGCCTACAGAACACCCCTGATGTGATGGCACAGATGTGCATGAAGATCTTCGAATTAATGCTCATCACATTCAGGACATTCAAGAACATCAAGGACCCCCACTTTTCAAGAGTTAGCTTCACTGCAAGCAACCAAGATCTGGTATATGACATGAGCACTACCCCCTCAATAAAGGTAGTATATGCCTGGCACGCAAGAATAAAATACCTCCCAGCATGCTTCAAGCAGACCTTCGAGGAGATGTTCATCACAAGGTTCTGGGAATATCACTCAGAAATATTTGTACCCAAGCCCTCACATCTCCTCCAACTATTCGTTGTGGAGAGGACCATCTACTCAAATCAATTGCGGGTGCCCCATCCTGATGTCCCAGGTCCAGTCGATTGGGATGCATTGTTAACAGACCTAGCACGGGGGCTACGATTAGAAGAACACCACCTTGCTTCCGATGTGGTTCAATATTGTGTCCAACGCACAACTAGACAAGGGTCTGTTAGAGACGACAGACGCGAGAGAGGGGGGTTGTTGGCAGTAGTCAAGGAATGGAAGGACTCACAAGACAAGGAAGCCTATGAAGGGAGTCGGAGCGAAGAGAAAGCACAAGCAGACACAGTAGTCAAAGAAGATCTGGCAAGTAGGCCATCTAAATTCTTCATGCATCAAAGAGGTGGGCACACACGAAGAAGGAGCAAGTAGGGAGCTCCAGGAAATGTATGTCAAAATATTAGAAGAAATCCCTACAAAAATAGTGATTTTCATCACTAAAAACCATTGTAAATACCATTTCATATTTTTGTAGCTCCATTTTGTGCAAGCCAAGGAGTCCTTGAGCTTGAGGAGCTTTAGAAGTACCTACCTATGAGTTTTCACATTTTTTACACTCTGTTTGAACCTCCAAATAGGCAAGAGAACCTAATTTTTAACTAGGCCCGACACTAGGTCTGGACAGGGCCAAAAGCTAGTGAAAAACTATAAATAGAGCTAGAGAGCTCATTTTTGAGGGTAGCTTGTAATTGAATTGAGCTTGTATGAGCATTTTGAAAGTAATCTAAAAGAACTCCATTGTCTCCCTCTTTGTTCTTGCCATGTGTGCGCGTGTATGTGTATGTGTGTGCATGTTTGTGTGCTTTGCACTCACGCACTTGTGCCTTCACTTGCTCGAGGTCATCATACCATCCTCACGTCTTCCCGGATTGACATTAAAGGAGGTGCTACTCATCACTAAGCTACAACGTCGCTTCCCGTCCATATTACCACCGAATAGAATAAAAAACAACAGACTTAGAAGGCAAAGGGGAAGATACAACCCAATCAGCAACAAGAAAGGCAATCATGTAACATGGATAATCTATATGTGGAGTCTCTTTCCATCTACAAGTTTTGATAGTCTTTAAATAAATAGATAAAGGGTACAAAGGAGCATCTATCATACATTTTCCAACACTAGAAGACTCAATTCTCAAAGAATCTTTGAAGATATCATTACAATCTTTGGAGAATTTTGGTAGAGAACTTTATTTCTCTGCGTACAACAAAACAATAAACAATGAGCTCTCCATATCCATTCAATTTCATTCTAGAGGAGAAGCTCTTTCTAGTTGAAATTCATAGGATGTTCTATGTGACAAGAATGTTTGAGGGTATTAAACATCTTATGGAACATTTGAAACTTCATACAGATATATGGAATTTCTTCAGTCATTTGATAGTTATTGGCAACCAAGTAACGTAAGAGTGCTAGATGGCACCACATAAGGTCTTTCACTAATGTTTTTGTGCATTTCAAGACTTAAGGAATGAAGTAAAGGGGTGATCGAAACATTAAAGAGCTATGGAATGGAATATAACTTGGAATTCAATGCCAACAATAAGAAGAACCAAAGAAAGGAGTGCAAGGAACTATTCATGTCAAGCCTACATGTCTTTGAAGAATTTCAAGTCATTTACCTTATTTGGAAAGCTTTGTTTCATAATTAGCTCCACTTTTGGAAAGACCAAGGAGTCCTTGTGCTTTTGGGGCATTAGTCTATTCTCTATGTTTTTTTCATATTTTCAAAGCTTAAATTGGACCTCAAATGTATGAAGAGGACCATTTTTAGTTTGTAGGACATTTTAATGTGAATGGGGTCAATTGAGTACAAACCTAAATTGTAAAATAGTTTTGAATTCTTTTGAATGTGAGCTATTGGAAAATCTCAAGCATAGCTTTGAAATGCTTGCTGGGTAGAGGCTTTGTGAAAAAAATCATAAGATAAACTTGTGTGAGCAGATAAGACAAACTGATCTCTCCATGACACAATCTCTTTCTAACATAATGATAGTGCACCTCAATGTACTTTTCAGGAGGATGGAAGACAAGGTTCCTCGCAACTTGTAATGTGCTGTTACTATCACTAAAGAAGGTGCAAATAGAAGATTGATCAATGTCCAAATCAGCCAAATGTCATCTAAGCCACACACACTCAAGAATACTTATGAGGTGGAACTATACTCAATTGCATAAATAGAACTTGCTATAGTAGGCTACTTCTTGCTCAACCAAGATATGCATAACCTACCATGTATGAAGCAAAGACCACTATGGACACATAATTTCATAATAATGAGCCCAATATAAGTCAAAAGAAGCATGTAAATTTGGTGATAAGTATCCCCCCTCAGAATAAAACAGTCCATGTAGTTGGGTACCACTCAAGTAGTGAAAGATGTACTTAATATCCATGATCTATACATAAACTTGCTCATCTAAGAGACAACAAACATAATATTAAGTCGCTTTATGCAAAAGTGAATCAAGCATCTAACAGTCTTTTGTTACAGAACAACATCAATTGTATCTCCAACATCATGAAGACTAAACCATAAGCCTATCTCCATGGGAGTGGTAGGAGACTTCTAACCTTCAAGGCCAAAACATTGGAATAATATGTGAATGTATTGTGTTTGACAAAATGTTAGTCCCCCATCAACTTGCATAAATTGAATTCCATAATAATGATCCAAAAGCCTCAAATCTCACACCTCAAAAAAGGCATGCAGGCGAGCCTTAAATTTAGAAATATGCTTCTCATTGATACTAGTGAGTATCATAGCATCAAAAAATATGCAAATGATTGGAAGTACATGATTTGCACACTTAACATGTAAGGATCTCTATATTGGTATGTTTTCAAATCCATCTACTAGCAAGTAGGCAGGTATTTTTCATATCAAGCATGTGGTGCTTGCTTCAATCCTTAAAATGCCTTTTTCAACCTACATACTTTGTTCTCATGCCCTTTCTACAAAAAAATACAAGGATGAAATACATACACTTGTTCATGTAAATTACCATTCAGAAATGTAGCATTAATGTCGAATTGTTGTACATTCCAACCATGATGAGTTGCAAGTGCAAAAATTCTATGATTAATTGTCATTCGACATGTGGGAGAAAAGGTGTCATCAAAACCAACAACCTTTTTTTGAGGAGAACGTTCAACAACAAGCTTAACCTTATACCAAAAAAGTGTTTCATTAGCCTTACATTTGTGCTTGTATACCCATTTGATGCCAATGGCCTTTTTGCTATACCAATCAAGTGTTTCATTAGCCTTACATTTGTGCTTGTATAACCATTTGATGCCAATGGCCTTTTTGCTAGAAAGCAAATCATATAAAGCCAAGTACCACTTAAAGTAATAGCATCATGTTTAGATTGCATAGTAGCCATCAAATTGTGTTTATTCTTTGCTTGTCAAGGTTGTCCTAGTATAATGTATCCTTATCTCTTAGGTTTTGGCCACCTTGCATAAGATGATATCTCAAAGGGTTATCACTCTAGGACATCGTTGTCTACACTTGAACCTCTTTGATCGTTGTTTTTTTGCTAGCTTTCAGTGTTTTTCAATTCCTTAATGGCTTGAGAATGATCTTATTTTATCTTTCTTACGTTTTAACCCCATAATAACAAACTCTTATATTTACAAGATATCTACTCTAGAGACATATTTCTTTCCAATTTGAGGAATTCTTTGGTTCTTGGACTTATAAAAACTTTCTCTTTGGTGCCCTCTTAACTTCAAGTGTTGATCTTGCTTTTATTCCTTGCATTTAAGCCTTATCCACATGGGACAAGGTCTTTGCATCAAGGTGCTATAGAGACATTTTAAGATGCATTTCAATCACAAAAAGTAGTGACAAACCATTACAGAACAATTGTATGAAAAAAAAGGCATTATGAGAGACTGAATGAGAACAATATGAAAAAGGTGTTTCTAACTTGCTATCTCTAAAATTCTACACTAGCCATTTAGGCATAGTTTTTTCCTCTTCAATGTCAACTCTCCCATCAATAAGTGCATTATGTAAATGTGCATAAAAATAATGATTTGCATCATCATTTGGAACTCATAAAAGCTCAAACATTGTCTCACTAGGAGTACTATTTGAATATTCACCTGTTCAAAGAGGGAGCAAAGTGTCATACACATCCTTTGAGCCAATTGATGTCTCCTTGATGAAAATAAGGGTTGAATAGAATCTTCCACAAAAACAACATCACAACTAGCTAGAGTGTGTTGGAGTTAGATGTCTATGGAAGCACGCGAACAACATAAGGAAGTAGAAGAAGCCTTGAGCACAACACACAATACTGAATGTATTACCACTAGAACATACAAAGATAAGTAGCCCGTTAGGGCAATACACATATATACAAGCCGAGGGAAAAAACCTCCTAAAGAGGGAAAAAAGTGTCTCGGTGGTCCTAGTGTGTTCACACACATCACTACCTAAAGATATCAACAAATCCTCCCTAGGAATGATGTGGTGAACAAGGAGCTGGCACTCATCTATAAGGAAGTGCCAAGCTATGTGGAAATCACTAGTGGACACATGAGTGTCATAGCAACCAGCCCAATCAGAGTCAGAAAAAGCATGCAAATCTGGCGGTAGTGATCCCCCCTTGGGATAAAACAACCCAAGTCGCTGAGTACCACTCAAGTAGTGAAAGATGCGCTTAATCACCTGCCAATGCTTGACTCCTAGGCAATGCATAAACCTGCTCATCTGTGTATCTGGCCAAGTAATGCATAAGTAAGTCAAGCATCCAACAACCTGCTGATAGAGAACAACATCAAATGCATCTCCAGGATCATGAAGACTCAGTCGTAAACCTGTCTCCATAAGAGTGGCAATAGGTTTACGGTCGTCAAGGCCAAAATGCTATAATAATGTGTCAATATAGTTCGTTTGACAGAAAGCCATTCCACCATCAACGTGCATAAACTGAATGCCCAAATAATGATGCAAATGCTGCAAATTAGACATCTCAAATGAGGCATGTAAATCAGCTTTCAAAACTGCAATATACTTCTCATGAGGACCAGTGAGCAACATGTCATCAACCTACATCACAATGATCAGAAGTACATCATTAGCACGCTTGACATATAAGGTGCTTTGAGTTGGATTGTTCTCAAAACCATGTGCAATTAGATAGGCATGTATCTTTTCATACCAAGCACGTGGTGCTTACTTTAAACCATATAATGCCTTCTTTAACCTACACACCTAGTTTTCATGCCCTTTTAGCACTAAGCCATGAGGCTGAAAAACATACACTTCTTCATGCGAGTCACCATTCAAAAATGTTGTTTTAATGTCCAACTGATGTACATTCCAACCATGATGAGCTGCAAGTGCACAGATGCTACGAACACTAGTCATTCGGCAAGTAGGAGCAAAGGTTTCATCAAACTTAATGCCTCTTTCCTAAGCATAACCCTTTGCAACAAGCCTAACCTTTTACCTGTCAATTGTACCATCACGTTTACGCTTCAGCTTGTATACCCACTCAGTGCCAATGGCCTTCTTGCCAAGAGGCATGTCACATAAAGACCAAGTACCATTCTTCATTATAGCATCATATTCAGATTACATAGCAGCCATCCAATTTTCTGAATTTTGTGCTTCATCAAACGAAATAGGCTCAATCTCATCACAGATACTAGATGTTGCCATAGCATAGCGATCTGATGCAAAAGAGGCACTATTAGAGCCTGATTGAGTACGATATAACAGAGGTGCATCTAATTTGCTATCACGCAAAGTCTACACCAGCCATTTTGGCATAGTTTTTGCCTCCTCAATATTAGCTCTCTCATCAACAAGTGCATCATGTAAATCTGCATCAGAAATGGGATGATCTACATCATCACATGAAACCTGCAAAGGCTGAGAAGTTGCCTCATTAGGACTAGCACTAGACTCTCCACCTATAAAAAGAGGCAGCAAAGTATCATACATGTCTTTAGAGCTAACAAATGTTTCCTTAGTACATGAAAGCAATGGCTAAATAGCATCTTCAACAAAAACAACATCACGCCTAACCAGAATGCATTTAGTCTGTGATGTTGTTTAGGCACTAATGCATATTATTCCAGAGAACCAAAAACATGCAGATGAGCAACAGATGGCTTGCAATCATGCCAAGCCTCATATGGAGTGATAGACTCTAGTGCTTTAGTGGGACAACCATTAAGTATATATGCTACACACATGATAGCCTCAAGCCAAAAACTATGTGGTAAAGTCTGACTCTTGACCATACACCTCACCATGTCCATGAGTGATCTGTTCTTTCACTCAGCAACTCCATTCTATTGAGGTGTATGCGCCACTATACTCTGGTGTTTTATCCCACGTTCATCCAAAAATGCATTAAAATCAGAAGACATATATTCTCCCCCTCGATCAGAACGGAGGATGCCCATTTTACATGCTCATAGATTTTCAGCCAAAACCAAAAACTGTTTGAAGCACATGAACACCTTGGACTTTTCCTTCAATGGATATACCCATGCATGCCTGGAGAAATCATCAATGAAAGTCACGAAGTAAAGATAATTTCCAAAAGAAGGTGTTTGCATAGGAGCACAAACATCACTATGTACAAGCTGCAATTTTTTAGTAGCCCGAACTGAACCATCTTTTGGAAAGGAGGAATGCTGCATTTTGCCCAAAATAGAACCTTTACAAACATGTTTTCCAGGTGCCTCAAGTTTGGGCAAAGAGGACACCATTTCAAATTTCTGCAAGCATAGCAAACTAGCAAAATTCAGATGACCAAAGTGTGCATGCCAAAGCTTTGCATCTGACATAGCCTGAGAATCATGTATTGTACATGCTAAATCATTTATAGATCTTTCATAGCCTATGAGCTTATAGAGCCCACGACATAAAATGCGAGAAGCAGTAATCACATCGCCATTTGATAGATCATGAACTGTACATCTGTCATCAACAAATTTCACAACCAAGCCAATCTTGCTAATGTAGAAACTGATAATAGATTTGTCTTGATCCTTGGCACAAACAAAGCATCTGACAAAGTGAAAGAACTACCATCATCAGTATTCAAAATGATCTTACCAACTCCCATAATAGGATAAGAGGAGTTGTTGGCACATGTAACAGTATTCCCTGTAGGGGCAGGTTCGAGTGAAGAGAAGAAACTGCACTACGAGGTAATATGTTTGGTCGCTCCATTGTCAAAGTACCAAACATCTGAGTCTACTGCAGACATGCACTGCTCATGAGAAGATGGGTCAAAACTGCAAACAGTAGTAAACGCCCATTCTTCTTCCTACACAAGATTAACAGATCAGTTTTTGGTGTAGAGGCCTCTGCAACAACCATTCTAGCCTCTTTCTTCTTTGCCTCTTTAGCAGCGAGTTTTGAACAGTTCTTTATGATATGATCATTTCCTTTACAGTACTTGCAATACAATTTCTGCTTTTCTAATTTCTTTTCATCTTTGTCCTCCCTCTTTGATTGTGCAGAATTAGCAGATTTCTGCTTACTAGTTGAAGAGCTCCATTTTCCTTTGCCCTTCTGACTAGCCAAGAAAGCTTGATCGGCAACACGCATAATGGACCTGTTCTGCCTAGATTGATCTTCCTGCAATAGAATAGATACTAACTCCTCAAATGACAAGGCATTTGGATTGCCTTTCATCATCAACTGAAGAGTAGAAGCAAAACTCTGATATGAATCAGGAAGACCATTCAGAATGATTTGCACAAGTGAGCTATCTGGTATAACCTCATCAACAGAAATCAACTGTTCCTTGAAGTCTTTGATTTTTGTTAGAAAATTGTCCATAGAATCATCTTCATTCATGTGCTCACTCTCCAACTATTTCCGCAGATAAGCAATAGGAGCCTTATTCCTAGCTTGATACAATGTGATAAGTGTATCCCAAGCATCCTTAGTGTTCTGCAAGAGCGAATGTGAGGAATAATGGCATGTTTGACAGACAAAGTTATCAATGCATGTGCCAAGGCATCTCTGCCATCCCAATGAATTTTCTTTGTAGTAGGTGCAGCAGAAACCGTAGCACGAATAGGAAAATGCAGAATATCATCATCTTCAACACCTTCTGCATCAGCTTCAGTAGCTGCAGTTGTAACAGTTGTAGGTGTGATAGGACATTTTTCAACACCCTGCAAAATATTCCATAGTCCTTTTGCAACCAATACATGTTGCATCATATAAGCCCATAATGGGTAGTTGGTACCATCCAACTTATCCTCAACAGCCAACATATGAAATACATCAATGCTGCATAAAATTGATTGTATCTCAAAAACTTGAACAGAACTACCCAGACGAATTCTGCTAAACCTGTAGCAAGCTTTGAGACGCTTATATTGTCAAACCAAAACTGGTATATGCCTTTGGCACAAAAAGACAAAATAGCTTGCACAAGCACTATGATAGTGCGTTTAGAGGCTAAAACAAGCTTAGATCACGATTTTGGCATCACATAGCAAAGTTGTTTTAATCTCCAAAACGCGATGAGTATGCTCACCAAAATTTGTGAGATTTTGAGATTGCAACTAGAGAGGTGTGGACGACACCCTATGAAGCAATGACCTACTTTGATACCAATTGTTGGAGTTAGACATCTCTGGAAGCATGCGAACAACACAAGGAAGTAGAAGAAGCCTTGAGCACAACACACAATACTGAATGTATTACCACTAGAATGTACAAAGATAAGTAGCCCATTAGGGCAATAGGCATATATACAAGCCGAGGGAAAAAAACCTCCTAAAGAGGAAAAAAGTGCCCTAGCGGTCCTAGTGTGTTCACACACATCACTACATAAATATATCAATAGAGTGCAGTTAGTATGTGGATGATACAAACAATAGCTTTTCGCTTTCATATTTCTACCCAACAAAAGTACATTTTGTAGCTCTATCATATACTTTTCTATACTCTTGTTCAAACACTAATGCATATGTCAGGGAAGCAAAAACTCATAGATGAGCAACATATGGCTTGTTGGAAATCAATGTACATATGTTCCATCTCTAGCAATCTTAGTTAGGACTTAGCATTTTTTGTACAGTTTGGGTAAAACTTTTTTAGGCTAGATAGATAGAGCTTTGCATGAGCTATCTAGTGATATGCTTCAGTCCTTCATCAGAGATCAGACTTGGGAGAAAAGTCAAACCCTAATTTTACCCTAAAATGGTGGATGAACATTTTTGAGGTCCAAACTCTTGAAAAGCTACGTCAATAAATCAAGATGGCATAAAGCAAGAAATTCAAGTGATCAAATTTAAAGGCAACCAATTTTTAGTGATAGTTTTTTTTTAATCTTCGAAAAGCAAAAATTAATGATCCAATCAAATAAAAACAGCGATCGCAGCTTTTGGAGGATTTTTTCGCAAATTTCAACGTTGGATTTATTTTGGGAGTACAAGGATAGATAAGGAGCACATGGGCACATTCTTGGACAATCTTGGAGCTAGAGTTGATGCTTACTTGTGTCAATTTTGGAGTTTTGAAGCTTTGGAGGTGAAGGAAGGTGAAGGAGACGCTACTCTCTTGGAGCAAGGATTCTTCTAGAAGGTGATGGCAGCTATCTTTTGTAAGTTAACCTTATACTCTATTTTTAGGGTTTTTGAACCCTAATTTCAGAATTAGGGTTTGCTGATTTTCAGATTTGTTGCACTTTCTTGAGAGGTTAGGTTCACTTTGTTCCTCAATTACTTCACACACACTCAGATTATAACAACATAATCTGAATTCTGTACATCATCATCTTCTTGGCTACTCTTCCATCTAGTGAGTGCACAATTATATAGTTGAGTAGTACTTCCATGTTGTAATTCCGCCATCTATATTTAGTGAGTAAGCACTTTGCTTACATTACTTACTTTTGTCTCAAGATGTCTTTCTATCTCTCTCTTATGATCTTGTTTAATTAAGTTTGTATGCTCAAAGGTTTTTAGTATTGGAAGATCCTGGGGCCCCAAACTCCAACACTTGGTATCATAGCATAATTGACATGCACACTTAGTTAAGATGAGTGAGTATAGAAGTGAGATTGAGGACAAGTTGGATGGATCATCTAGTTATCCTATGTGGAGTTTCATGATGATGAATTTGTTAGTCACAAAGGATTTATGGAGTATCATCAATGGATCCTTAACAAGACCAAGATGAGAAGGCAAAGAAGAGGATACAACAACTTCAAGAGGTACTGGTGTTGCAATCACAGAACCAACTGAAGAAGAGGTAACCACTTCTACATCCAGAGTCACAAGTAGATCCTTAACCAGAGTTCCTCCTACTGAAGAACAAGCAAGATGGGATTCTAGAGATGCTTTAGCACTCTCATTCATAGCAATGAGTATCAAAAAGAACATTCTACCAAAGATCAGATCTTGTAGAAGTTCTAGACAAGCTTGGTTGAAGCTTGAGAATCTTTTTCAGAGCAGAAATCCTGCTAGGAAAGCTCACTTGAGGAGACAACTAGAAAATACAAGGATGAAGGCTGGTGAGTCAATTCAAACCCACATTACAAAGCTCGTTGACTTGAAAGATCAACTTCTAAATGTAGCAGTTGAGATATCTCATGAAGAAATGGTAAATACATTGATTAATTCACTTCATATCTCATATCAGTCTTTTATAACCACTCTTACCCTTACCACAAGAGATAGAGAGGTTACATTTGAAGAGTTAGAGTTCTTGTTACTTCAAGATGAAGATCAGTTGAAAGGAATGGAAGAGAATGAAGAAGCACTTTTATCTTCATCAAAGGGTAAAAAAAGAAAAAAGATAAGAAGGAAAGCAATCCGGGATGGAAAGTAAGTCCTCTTTACCTTCTACTTCAGATTCTCTTTCTACTACATCTAAAGACAAGTCTTCTAAGAAGAAGGAAGCATTATGTCACTATTTCAAGAAACCTGGACATTTCATAGTAGTTTGTCAGAAAAGCATTGCACCAAAAAAGAAAAAGGCATTACGTAATGTTGGAGAAGATGATAAAAAAGGGAAATCTCAAGGTGATTCTTATGCCTGTATCACCATTGAGGAAGTAGCTTTTGATCAGGAAGCTTTACAAGTTCTTTCAGCAGATCCTTGGATATTTGATTCAGGTGCTACTAAGCATATGACAGGTTGTAGAGAACTATTTTCTTCTCTTTCCTATTCTTTAGGTACAAGAGTTACTATTGCAGATCGCAATGATTTGGATGTTCTGGGAATAGGTACAGTAACCCTAAAGTCAAGAGAAGGTGGTAATTTTCAGATTTCAGATGTTTTATATGTACCTGACATGAAGAAGAATCTGTTATCTATATTTGCATTTTTAGGTGATGGCTACAAAGTTGCATTTGAGAGAGATCTTTGTAAGATCTTGTCACATAAAGAAGAGGAGTGTATTTTGCAAGGTGAGCACAAAGGAGGGATTTTTATTTTGTCAAAAATTAGTCAAGCATATGCTGTCAAATCTTCATCACCAATGGAAGATATGAAGTTATGGCATGAAAGATTTGGACATAATAGTTTTGGAGCTCTCAAGAGTATCAAAGATAGAGTTATGGTTGAGAATTACCCTCATTCAAGCCACCAGATGATTCAGATATATGTGAAGGATGTCTTGAAGGTAAAATGCATAAACTACCTTTCAAGAAAGATGGTCATATTACAACTACAAGGAAATTGTAGATTACTCATTTAGATGTGAATGGACCTATGAGAGCAGACTCTATTTAGGGTTTTAGGTATTTTGTCTTATTTATTGATGATTTTACGAGATACTCATGGATTTACGATCTTAAGTTGAAGTCAGAAGTCTTTGCTATGTTCAAGAAATTTGTAGCTATGGTTAAAAATGAAGGTCAGGTAACTATCCAGATTCTCAGAAATGATAGAGGTGGAGAATACTTGTCAAATAAGTTCCAGGCATTTCTTGAAGAGAAAGGTATTACTCGACACCTTACTATTGCTTACACTCCTCAGTAGAATGGTGTTGCAGAAAGAAGGAATAGATTACTTGTTGAGATGATGCGGAGCATGATGGCATCCAAGAAGCTTTCACCAAAATTTTGGTTTGATGCACTATATACAGCTAATCACATTTTGAACAGATCTTCTACAAAAGCCTTAAAGATAATCACACCTTATGAAGCATATTATGGTAGAAAACCAAATGTGAGTTACTTCAAAGTATTCAAATCACTTTCTTATGCACATATTGAGAAAAAGGATCGAGGCAAACTAGATGTAAAGGCAAAGAAATCTGTTTTTATTGGATATCTTGTTGAAAGCAAAGGATACAAGTTTTATGTTCCAGAGAGAGGTGAAGTTATTCTTTCACCCAATGCATATATTGTTGAAAATAAGGTATATGATAAAGAAGCAAAAATTACAAAGTTCATTAGTGACAATGACTATGGATTTTTTAGAAGGAATTTGGATGTACATGTTCAGCCATATCAGGAGGGAGTTAAAATTCCTAGGATTGAAGAAAGGAATTAAGAAAGAGGAATTAAGAAAGAGGAATTTCACAACCTTCTACAGATTCAGTTCCACATGAGACTTTAGTTCTAGAAATGGAAGAAAGTACAAGAGTTCTAGAAAGTCCTAGTACCTCAGAAGGACAAGTTCTAGAACCTGTGGAAGCTGAAGGTTCAGAAATAGTTTCGCCACTATTTAAGTATACACCTAGTTGGTTATATCAGACTTGGAAAGATAATGGTATAAAGACTTTTTTGGAAGAACAAGGAGTGAGACTAGACAACAACAACAAAAAGATCATGTAAGTTTTGCTGAAGACTTTGAGATTCATGATATTTTAGCACTCATGATAGCTGAAGATGAACTTGCATGTGTTAAAGATGCACTAAACATTCCTATTTGGAGAAAAGCTATGCAAGAAGAGATTGATTCTACTCATAAGAATCAAACTTGGCAGTTATGTGAGTTACCAGAGGGAAAGAAAGCTATAGCTGTAAAATGGATCTTCAAAATCAAACGGAAAGAATATGGTACTATTGATAGGTTCAAAGCAAGATTAGTTGTCAAAGGATATGCACAACAAAAAGGTATTGATTAGGATGAGACATTTGCTCCTACGTCTAGGATGACAGTTATTAGGTCAATACTTGCTTTCACAGCTCATTTTGGTTGGAATGTATATCAACTTGACATAAAGACTGCTTTTCTAAATGGTGATTTACATGAAGATGTATATCTTCAGCTGCTAGAATGTTTTGAAGAAACAGGTAAAGAACATTTGGTATGTAAGCTTATAAAAGCTTTGTATGGATTAAAACAAGCACCGAGAGCATGGTATGAAAATATACACACATATCTTTTATCCATTGGTTTCCATACCTCAGATGTAGCTCCAACTCTTTATGTCAAAGTTGAAACAGGTATGATGATTATAGCAATCATTTATGTGGATGATATTATAGTCACGGGTCCCAATGATGAAGATTTGTAGATGTTCAAAGAATAGTTGAAGCAAACATTTGATGTGAATGATTTAGGAATCTTGCATTATTATCTTGGGATTCAGTTTCTATTTAAGGATGAGTGTATCTATATGACATAGCAGAAGTACATTGAGAAACTATCGGAAAGGTTTCAGATGATTGATTCTAAACCTATGCAAACACCTATGGATCAGAATGTGTCTTTACAAATAATAGCAGATGAAGAATCATTTGATGTTACTTTACATTGTCAAGCAGTTGGATGCTTGATATATCTTTATAACACACATCGAGATATACAGTTTGTAGTTTCTCAAGTATCATGGTTCATGCAGAATCCGACAACGTTACATTGGAAGGTAGTAAAGCGGATCTTCAGATATTTGAAGAGAACTTCAAATTATGCTATGGTATTTTCAAAATCTACACATTTATTAATAAAAGGATTTTCATATTCTGATTGGGTAGGAGATAGAGACACAAGAAGAAGTACAAGTGGTTTTTGTTTTTACCTTGGAGATTGTCTTATCTCATGGCTTTCGAAAAGACAACCCACTATTGCAACTTCATCATGTGAAGATGAATATCGTGCAGCATTTATAGCTACTTTAGAGTCAGTTTGGTTGCAGAAGATTTTCAGTTATCTAGATGTAAGAGTACATGAACCCATTCAGATATTTTCAGATAGCGAGAGTGCAATAGCTATAGCAAAGAATCCAGTGCATCATGCAAGGACAAAGCATATACAGGTTCACTACCACTATATTTGAGAATAGATAGCAAACAAGCACATTGAGCTGGTTTATGTTCCTTCTAGTGAGAATGTTGCAGATATATTTACCAAAGCATTGACTAGAGATATTCATGAGAAGATATGCAGATTACTGAAGCTTGTATCAATATGACATTGAAGGAGGGATTGTTGGAAATCAATGTACATATGTTCTATGTCTAGCAATCTTAGTTAGGACTTAGCATTTTTTGTACAGTTTGTGTAAAACTTTTTTAGGCTAGATAGATAGAGCTTTGGAAGAGCTATCTAGTGATATGCTTCATTCCTTCATCAGAGGTCAGACTTGGGAGAAAAAGCAAACCCTAATTCTGCCCTAAAATAGTGGATGAACATTTTTGAGGTCCAAACTCTTGAAAAGTTAGGTCAATAAGTCAAGATGGCATAAAGAAAAAAATTCCAACGGTCAAATTTAAAAGCAACCAATTTTTAGCGATAGATATTTTTAAGCGCCGAAAAGCAAAAATTAACGATCCAATCAAATAAAAGCAGTGATCGCAGCTTTTGAAGGATTTTTTTGCAAATTTCAATGTTGGATTTATTTTAGGAGTACAAGGCTCTATAAGGAGCACATGGTCACACTCTTGGACAATCTTTGAGCTAGAGTTGATGCTTACTTGTGTCAATTTTGGTGTTCTAAAGCTTTGGAGGTGAAGGAAATTGAAGGAGAGGCCACTCTCTTGGAGCAAGGAGTCCTCTACAAGGTGGTGGCAGCTATCTTTTGTAAGTTAACCTTATTTTCTATTTTTAGGGTTTTTGAACCCTAATTTCAGAATTAGGGTTTGCTGATTTTTAGATTTGTTGCACTTTCTTGAGAGGTTAGGTTCACTTCGTTGCTCAATTACTTGACACACACTCAGATTATAACAGCATCATCTGAATTTTGTACATCATCATCTCCTTGGCTATTCTTCCATCTAGTGAGTGCACAATTATATGGTTGAATTGTACTCCCATGTTGTAATTTGGCCATCTATATTTAGTGAGTAAGCACTTTGCTTACATTACTTACTCTTGTCTCAAGATCTCTTTCTATCTCTCTCTTATCATCTTGTTTAATTAAGTGTGTATGCTCAAAGGTTTTTAGTATTGGAAGATCTTGGGGCCTCAAATTCCAACATGGCTTGCCACCATTCCAAACCTCATATGGAGTGATAGACTACAATGCTTCGTGGGATACTTGCTAAATATATATATTGCACACATAAGAGTCTTAAACTAGAAGCTATGTAGTAAAGTCAGAGTTTTGACCGTACACCTTACCATTTCCATGGGACACCTATTTTTTGTCTTATTTCATTGATGCGAATATGACATTTTACACTGGTGTTTTATCCCATGCTTAGACAAAAGTGCATAAACATGAGAAGACATAATCTCCCCCCATTGATCGAAATAGATGGTGCCCATTTTATCTGTTGTCGAATTTTCAATTCATTAATGAAAGTCACAAAGTAAATGTAAGTCACAAATTAAGGTGTTTGCATTAGACCACATAGATTATAATGAAAAAGCTACAATTTATGTGCAACTCTAATTGAACCATCTTTGTGGAAGGAAGAATGATGCATTTTTCCCAAAATATAGCCCTCATAGTCCTACTTAGAAGATCCCTCAAGTTTTGGCAAAGAGGACATCATTTTAGATTTTTGCAAGTGAAGCAAACTAAATGAATTCAAATGGTTGAAGCATGCATGCTACATTTTTGCATGTGAAATAGCCTAAGAATAATGAACTATACATGTTGAATCACTCTTGGTTTTTTCATTATCTATGAGCTTATATAGCCCATGATATAAAATGCTAGAAGCAATCATATTATCACCATTCAAAAGATCATGAACTATACACATATCATCAACAAATTCAACAACCAAGCTAATTTCGGCTAGTACTGAGACTTATGAAAAATTTTTCTTGCTCATGGGCACATATAAGGCATCCAACCTTGTGAGAATAGTACCACAATAGTAGTAAGAATGATCTTTCTGACTCTCATGATAGGATAAGAGGATTTTTTTGGACATGTGACACTATTCCATGAAGGGGTAGAATCGAGTGAAGTAAAGAAACTATGTTGCAAGGTGATAAAGTTTGGTTGACCACTATCAAAATACCAAACATATGCTACAAAGTAGAAGATGTATCATAGCTAAAATGAGTATTAAATGCCAATTATTCATTCTAAACAAGGTAATTAGATCATTTTAGGTGTAGACGCCTCCACAACAACCATTCCAACCTCTTTTATCTTTGCCTCTTTTGCAGCCAACTTGGGACATCTCTTAATGGCATGATCACTTTCCTTACAATAATTGAAAAACTATTTTTTCCTTTTTATTTCTTCATTTTGCTTATTAGTAGATGAAATCCATTCACCTTTGCCTTCTAACTAGATAAGAAGGCTTGATCTAAAAGATTCATAATTTCTTGTTTTGTTTGGATTTGATCTTCTTGTAGCAAAAAAGACACTAAAATCCTCAAAAGTTAAGGCATTTAAATTTCCTTTCATCATCAAACAAAGAGTAGAAGCAAAAATCTATTTGCACAAGTGAGCAAAAATCTATTTGCACAAGTGAGCTATTGGGTAAGATGTCATTGATAGAAAGAAAATTCTCTTTCAAATCCTTGATCTTTATAAAAAATGTGTTCATTGAATCTGCTTCATTTATATGATCACTTTCCAATTATTTTTTAAGGTAATTGATACAAGCCTCATTTATTGCTTGGTATAGTTTGATCATTCCACATGAGAAAATGTGAGGGATAATGGTACTTTTGATAGAAAAAACTATCAATGCATGTCTTCCTGTGTGTCTTCATGAAAGATGGGGCACCAAAATCTTGCAACAAGGATCATTTTGGTGAACCTCTTAGGGGAGAAACGGTCTCCAACTACATCTACATGTGTCATCTTTAGAATTGACAAATATTCATCTTCATCTAAACACAATGTTAAGAAGTTCTTTTGGCCTCTTCATAAAGTATGATTACCTATAAGCGCATAGTCTCGACAAGTTTCTTCCATGTGACTCTATCCACTCCATCTGGGCACTGATCGTCACACGGATATTTCAACAATATGTTTTCTCCAAGCACTATTGTAACATGGTATAGAGTACTTGATCTCTATAGATTTTTGTTTTTTATTTTTGGAAAACAACATCCGAAAACACCTTCATGTTCTTGGGCTATGAGATTAGATTTTGAAACTTTTTTATTTTTTGAAACCAACATCCCAAACCACCTTCATGTACTTGAGCTATGAGATTAGTTCTATCGTGGTCATACACACAACATAACAAGACACCAATTGGGTCATGTTAGTATACATGTCTTTCCAAGATGTGGAGTCTTCAAGAAGCCAAATGTACCTTATAAAATATCAATAAATACTTATGATGAGTACCATGTGTGAGTGTGGGAACAATTGGTTCTATCCTTTTTGGAGCACCTTCTAGATTACACAATAACGAATGAACAATGTCATCAAACTCTCCTATAGGTGGTTCTCTAGTGGTTAGTCTAAAAATGGTCACCCTTATGTTTTTATTCCCTTTTTCTACCACAAAAGTCAAATTCCACGAGTAACAAAAAAACCATAGTACTAATCGACCTATAACACATGGCTTGTTAAACAAGTACAATAGGACCTAATGATCAATAAAAAATTTGAATTTGTTTCCCAAAAGATAATGGAAAATCCTATTTTGTACATACAACATTCCTACTCCTTCTATATCAATGGTTGTCTAATTTTGTTGGTTAATATTCAATTGCCTATTTGTGTAAGTAATTGGAAATCCCAAGCTTCCATCATAAACTGGTTAAGCTAGAACATAACCAATGGCATATCTTGATGAATCTATGTGCACATGGATTGGTTTATATCAACTTGGATCTTTCAAGTTTGGTGCTAAGCTTAGAAACATTTTAAGCTCATGGAATGATTTTCAAATCATTGATTGATTCAAATTCTTTTATCAATCCAAATGATGGATTTTCAATGACAATGAACATATGAATGAACATGTGGTAACACTATAATGGCCCATAAATTCTTGAGTCCGTTTGACATTTCAAGGGATAGAAATCAACAATGTCTTTGATCTTGTATTCGTCTATTGAAATTCCATTTTTAGAGATAATGTGTCCCAAAATCGTGCCTGGAAGCACCATGAAGACAAATTTCTTTAGATTTAGACATGTTCTACTATCTACATTTCTCAAAGATTTGATTTAAGTCAAGAATATGCCAGATACGTTTCTTTGAATATGTGCAAAGGTCATCGAAGTACACTTTCAAGCATTTTCATATAAACTCTTTTAATTGATGACATATTAAGTGTTGAAAGATACCCAGGGCATTTGTTAAGACAAAGGGTGTGATTAAAATCACAAAGATATCACATACTTGTAGGAAGTATCTACAAATAGGACAATCAAGGTGTTCTAAGTTTTTGTGTGGATGAGGGACAACATGAAAAATGATATCAATGAGCACACGTAGGTGCATAAGGGCAACATTATTCAAAGACAAACCTTACAAACATTAGTCATTAGGTGTATATTGTCCAATCATGGAAGAAGATGTCTATAGATGGCCTAAGAATTTCCCATCTTGTATTAGCAGACCCCCTGTTGAACATGCTACTTTGTATCAAGTGTGGCTAATATGCAGTTGGATTAGTCCTTTCATTGAATTTTTGAGAAGAAATATGTTTCCTTATAATATGATGTTAGCACGATAAAGAAGTCTAGAGCAGGAAGATCAACAATATGCACTCATTGATGATGGTCTATATAAGCATGGAAGAGATGGATATTTTGCATTATGCATATATGAAAGTAACTATTTGAAGATATTAGAAACTCCATAGAATGGAGTCGTAGTCGATACTTTGGTCCTGATTGTGTGACCAAAAACAATTTTTTTTCCAAGTTTTTGGTGGCCAACCCTTCACGTGGATGCACATACCTATGCGAAACAGTGCAACACATGTCAAAGAGCTCAATATCCTATATGCAAAAATGAGATGCCACTAAGACCCATGATTTTATCCAATTGGGGAATAGAATTTGTAGGTTCCATCAACCCCTATCTAGAAGCTCCCATGCTGAATATATTCTCCAAGTGGGGTATAGAATTTGTAGGTCCGAAGCTCCCATGCATTCTCCAAATGGGGTATAGAATTTTTAGGCCCCATCAACCTCCTAGCTAGAAACTCCCATGCACATATTATTGTTGCTGCAAACTATCTTACCAAATGGGTAGAAGTGCAAGCTACACAAAAGAATAATGCACAAACGATTGGTAAGTTCCTGTTCGAGAATGTATTCACAAGATATGGAATTCCCATAGAATTGGTGAGTGATAGAGGAAATCTTTTTTTTTTTTAATGAAGTGATTGAATATCTATTACAAGAATTTATGGTGATTCACAAGAAATTAGTGCCACATCTGGCAGGGAATCGACAAGCAGAAAGTACCAATAATATTCTATGTAATGTATTGACAAAGCTCATAGAAAATAAACACTCATATGGGGACAATAGTTACATCATGTTGTTTGGGCATATTGAGTTTCCTATAAAATGGTACAAAATGCAAATCCCTTTCATATGGTATTTGGTTAGAACAAAGTACCATCATTAGATTTCTTGATACCTATGCTAAGAGTAGCATAAAAGCATCAATCAATAGTCCATGAGCTATATTCAAGGATGATGGATTTAGATCACCTAAGGAGACTAGATGGAGAGTAGTAGGAGGAATATACGTAGCCAAGAAAAGCGAAAAGGCTTATTTTGATGCACACTTGATAAGTTAGAAAAATGGGGTTATGGATCTATGACTATCAATAATACAAGTGTTTCCTCTTACCAACAAGAAGAATCTTTATGTTACAATGTTGAGATTCTCATATGTGATCGAGGAGATAAAGAGAGTGGCTTTTTTGTTACCTTTAGGTGCTTGTTGATGGTGCTTAAAGGCTAATTGATTTTACCATGAATAATTTCATTATTTGTTGGGATCAATAAAGTTTTGATCCTCACAAAGTTCAAATCCACTTCATTGAATCCACACCTTTCCCAAAACTTATACTTTTGGCAACAATATCAGCTTTGTCAATGGATTCTTGGAGGTAGTGTCAGCCCCTTGGTCATTGCATCACTCCCAAGGGGGATTTGTAAGCATATTTTGGTAGTGATGTGTGTGAACACACTTAGGATTTTCAAGGCATTTTTTTACCTCTTTAGGAGGGTTTTTGTGCTACCATGTATATATGACCATAACCTAGACTACTTATCTTTGTAGGTTCTACATATTAATACACTCTATGTTGTGCTTGTAAGATTCTTATTCTTCTTTGGTGTTATTTTTTTCCATTATTCATCCCCAAACTCCAATAATACACATATATACAGATTTGCAAAACAAAATCACCTTGTTTCTTCATAAAAAAAGGATGCTCTGTAAGAAATTATAGAAAAATTGTATTATGCATCCAAATCAAGATTTAGGATATCCTTTTAGGATACGTAAGGATGTCCTCGACCTACACACATTTTTTGGGGGTCTTATACCTTTACAATTTTAGGGTATGTAAGGATGTCCTCGACCTACACACATCTTCTGGGCGTCTCATTCCAAAAGTTCCATTATAGTCAATGATCTGTTTGGTCAAAGCCCTTAGCAAAGAACCTAAATTTGTACCTAGCTATGATTCCATACACGTTTTCCATGAATTTACACACCGAACTGTTGCCATTTACATTTATATCCTTTATTTTTGGGAGAAGTTCATGGCTTCTTACACTCTCATTACCCTTTAACATCTTTAAATTACATTGGTCGTATCTATCCATACCCTTTCTCACATAAGCAAAGAAATTAACCATAAAGTAGTCACATGATAATATCTTTAAATGATAACTTGTTCTTTTTTATTTCATTTCTTCACATATTCTTTAAACATATCAGTAATGCATTTGATTTTGTTAGATTTAAAGGTCAGCTAAAAGTTCAAGTATGTGAATCAACTCCAAAACCTTTTGAAATGTCGTCATTGAATTTTAGAAGACAAATTTTGATTAATATTTAGTCCTAATTAACTAAATACGAACCAACTTTCCATGAGAAAATTTAAGAAATTGAGTTTGTTAAATTTAAAGTTCAGCTGAAAGTTCAAGTATGTGAATAAACTCCAAAATCTTTTGAAATGTCATCATAGACTTTTAGAAGAGAAATTTTAATTAATATTTTGTCCTAATTAAGTAAATCCCAACCAACGTTTGATGAGAAAAATTAGGATCACTTTTAGGTAGAATTGGAACTCAATCAACCATTGAGGATTGCCACATCTATATTTGCATCAATTCCAAATGTGTGAAGCATTCTTCCACTTGGAGTAAGCTTGTGATTATTGTTGATATATTTTGTTGGTGATCAGTGCGAACACACTTAGGATCGCAAGGGCATTTTTTCCCCTCTCTAGGAGGTTTTTTCTCCCAACTTGTATATATGCCTATAACCCGAACATGTCACTTATTTTTGTATATTCACTTGGTAATACATTCTATATTGTGTTGCACCCAAGATTCTGCTTCTTCCTTGTGTTGTTTGTGTGCTTTCATAGACTTGGAACTCCAACAATTTGTATCATAGTAGGTTGTTGCTTCATCTAGGGCATCGTCAACACCCCTTTGGTCACAATCTCAAAATGGCATGAGAATTGTGAGTATACTTGAGGCAATTAGAACATCAAAACATCTTCATTCTATGATGGAAAAAATTTTATATGATCTTCTTTTGCCCTCCAAACATAGTATCACAGTGATTGTATAAGAGATTTTATCCTTGTATGCTGAACATATATACAAGTTTTGGTTCACCAATACAAGCAACTTGAAACTACTCATAGTGATGCATGTGGTCCTATGCAGACACCTTCATTTGGGAAGTACCTTTACTTCATGAATTTTATTGATGAATTCTCCAATCATGCATGGGTGTATCATTTCAAAGTCTAAAGTGTTTATGTGCTTGAAATAGCTCTTAATATGGCTGAACATTTCTTAACACATAAATTGGGCATCCTCCATTTTGATCAAGGGGAGGAATATATATCTTTTGATTTTAATGCATTTGTAACTAAGCGTGGGATTAAACATCAGCGTATAGTGTCGTTTACACCTCAATAAAATGGAGTTGATGAAAAAAAGAATAGATCTCTCATGGAAATGGCAAGGTGTATGGTCAAAAGTCAATTTTATGTGTCCCACCAAAGCATTGCAGTTGATCACTCCATATGAGGATTGGCATAGTTGGAAGCCATCTAGTGCTCATCATTTCATGTCTTTGGTTCTCTATCATATGCATTAGTGCTTGAACCACAACAAGATGATAAAGTAATGAATTATATTTTTCTTGGGTACCGTTTTAGAATTAAAGGCTATCATCTATATCATACATAAACGAAATAGATTTTGGTTAGTTCTGATGTTGGTTTCGTGGAGGATGCAATTCAGCCATTACTTTCATGTACCAAGGAAACATCAATTAGCTCGAAGGATGTGTATGACACTTTGCTTTCTATTTTTATAGGAGCACAATCAAGTGCTTGTCCAAATGAGGCATTTTCTTAGACTTTATAGGTTCCACATGATGATGTAGATCATTCCATTTCTAATGTAGACCTACATGATGCACTTGTTGATGAGAGGGTTGACATAGAAGAGGCTAAAATTATGCCTAAATAGCTAGTGGAGACTTTAATAGATAGAAAATTAGATGCACCTTTGACATATCATACCCATTTAGGCTCTCATAGTGCTTCCTTTGCATCAGATTGCTATGAAATGACGACCTCTAGCCTTTTTTATGAGGATGAGCATTGGAATCTTGAACTCTAGTGACTCATTCACAGATTTCACACGACATAAAATTTCAGAAGCATTAATAACATCAACATTTGATAGATCATGAATTGTACATCTGTCATCAATAAATTTGACAACCAAGCCAATCTTGGATAATGGTGAAACTAACAACATATTTTTCTTGATCTGTGGCACATAGAATGAAGGTAACAATGTGAAAAAACTATCATCAGTGGTAGTTTGAATGATCTTATCAACTCCCCTTATAGGATCATAGGATGTTTTAGCACATGTGTTAGTATTCCCCATAGGGGTAGGCTTAAGTGAACTAAAGAAGCTACACTGCAAGGTGATATGTTTAGTTTCCCCACTATCAAAGCACCAAACATCTGAATCTACCCTACACATACACTACTCATGAGAAGATGGGTCATAGTTGCAAACGGTATTAAATGCCCATTCTTCATTCTAAACAAGATTACTAGACTTTGTTTTAGATGTAGAGGTATCTGCAACAACTATTCCAACCTCTTCTTCTATGCCTCTCTTGCAGATAGTTTAGGACAACTATTTATGACATGATCTTTTGCCTTAAGAGTATTTGCAAAACAATTTCTTGTTCTCTCTCTTCTTGTCATATGTTTCTTCCTTCTTCGATTGTGTAGCATTAGTAGATTTAAGCTTACTAGTAGATGAGCTTCATTTACCTTTGCCCTTCTAACGCGCTAAGAAGATTTATCTCTAACATGCATAATTGACCTATTCTACCTAGATAGATCTTCCTACAACAAAACAGAGACTAAGTGGCATTTGGATTTCCTTTTATCATCAATTGAAGAGTAGAAAAAAAACTCTAATATGAATGTAGAAGGTTGTTAAGAACAATTAGCACAATTGAACTATTTGGCAAGATTTTATCAGTAGTAATGGACATCTTCTTCAAATGCTTGATCTTGGTTAAGAAATTATCCATAGAATCTCCTTCATTCATATGCTCACTCTCCAACTAATTTTGAAGGTAAGAAACATGAGCCTCATTTCTTTCCTATTATAAAGTTGTAAGTGTATCCCAAGCATCCTTTGTTGTATTCCAAGAGTGAATGTGACAGATAAGGGCATGTTTGATAGACAAAGCTATCAATCCATGTGCTTGAGCATCTCTACCATCCCAAAAACGTTTTTTGAGAGTAGGTGCAAGACGAACTACAACAAGACATAGAATTTGAATATCATCATCTTCAATGCAATCTCCATCACCATGAATAACTATACTTGTAGGTGTGGTAGGATGTTTTTCAACACACTACAAAATATTCCACAACCCTTTTGCTACCAATACATGACACATAATATATGCCCCAAAAATGGGTAATTAATACCATCCAACTTATCCTCAACAGCCAACATATGTAATACATCATTGCTTTCGGCCATGGCTAGTGACTAAGTACCATGATGCAAAAAGTTGATTGTATCTCAAAATGTTGAACAAAACAACCCTATCAAGCTCAACCAAACCTATAGTGGATTTGACTTGCTTATGCTGATAAACCAAAACCTGTATATATGTTTGGAACCAAAGGAAAAAATTCTCTCTCTCTCTACGTTACATCTCTATGTGAGTGCTTGGCTTCAATGCACTCATGGCACAAGTGCCAAGAGAAATGAATTTTTATTATTGCCTTAGCATCACTTATGTGATGCTTTTGCATCACATGTAGTTTGCTAGCATGGGAAAAAAAAAATCACTAGGCTATGATATTTAAAAAAGTGTCACATAAGTGACATTAGGAAATGTGTATGTGACATCCACTGCTTTTCTTTTTTGTAAATGCAAGTTATGTGATGCTCGATATAGGGAGCACGGCACAAGTGATGCTGCCCATTTTTTTCCTAAAGCAGCATCACTCTATTGCCCATTCAAGATAGCAAAGGATGTTTGGGATAGACTTACAACTTTATACCAAGAAATAAATGAGGCTCGTGTTACTTACCTCCGAAAACAATTGGAGAGTGAGCATATGAATGAAGAAGATTCTATGAAAACGTTTTGGAAAAGATCAAAGATTTGAATGAGCATTTGGTTTTTCCTGATGAAATATTGTGAGATAGTCCACTTGTACAAAATTTTCTTAGCATTCCATATTCATATTGGATTTTTGCATCTACTCTGAGATTGATGATGACGCACAATCCAAATACCTTAACATTTGAGGATTTTTTCTCTCTTTTGTTGCAAGAAGATTAATGTAGGTAAAATAGGTCAATTAGGAGTGTTGCATATCAAGTTTCTTAGCTAGTAAGAAGTGGAAGGTAGATGGAGCTTATCTACTAGTAAGTAGAAATCTACTAATGCTACACAATCAAAGAAGGAAGAAAAAGATGAAAAAAAGGGGCACAAACAATTTTGTAAATACTATAAGGCAAATGATCTTGTCATAAAGAATTTTCCTAAATCCTGTATTGGATATAGTAGTTCTATAGTCGAGTAACATGTGAATAGATGTTGGTTGGAAGCGGACCATAGTGGAAACATCTAATTCAATTTTTTTGGTCGGCTTTAGTGAAATTCAATTTATCCAAAGCAAGTTCAAGTGAATTTCAAGAAACTTTTCAAAGTCTTAAAATAGTAAGAGTTTCCACCCATTTTGATAGGCCCACGCCTAAGTGTTGCACATAACGTTTTGTTCTATGAATGCCCATTTTGCACATAGCCAAATTGTGAATTATAAAGGGATGTTGAATCCACCTTTATCAGTGTTATCATACTTGTGCACTAGATTCAATGTGCCTAGTACAAAGATAGATGGTACTTTGAATGATTCAGGGAGGGATCACACAATGCAGAAATTGCTCACTTTTCAAACTAGATGAGGATAGGATGATCCCCTTCTACTTAATAAGGCGAATAAGAGAGATGACAACCATGCTCCTCGGTTTCGACCATGACTCATGGGAAAAGTTGGTATATAGTTATATCTTGAAGCATATTTTTTAGGACAAAAATTTTCTTTGGGGGGGGGGTGTTAGAAAGTAGCTTGGACAAGGTTATCAGTTAAGATCACATCAGGGGCTTCTAGAATATTACATAGGATATACATTGAGCCTAGTAATTAATTTTCAAGGATAGGAAGAAGAAGGTCTTGGGTTCACCCCATGGGCAACATGGGAAGAGAATTTTTCTCGAAGAGTTCTAGAGGCTTTTAGAAGAATCCAATCAAGTTAGTGTGTATTAAGTTGAGTTGAAAGATACTTAACTCAAATGGTGAGTTACATCTACCTTGTTGAATCTCTTGGAAACTTGTAAGAGTTGTGATGGAGATTACACATGCATATGTTGACTCAGGTTAATCTACAAGTCACAGTTAATCCCAATATCTATATAATGGAAGGTTGGGTGGAGGGACATAGGTCACTGTCTCAAGCGTGGAAGTTAGGTTCTTACAAAATCCCCTACTCAAGAGGCCAAAGGGATCTAGATAAATGAACATACATTTAATTTATATGTCCTCCCCAAAATTCAATTCTCGGGTCACAACTACATTATCCTCCATGACATACAAAATCTCTTCTTGAGAACTTGGATGGACCATATAGATGGAAAACCATAAGGATCAATGAATCATCTAAGGTGATTGTGTAGAATGTGTTGCAAGTCCATATTATGAAACATCTTTGATGATATTTATTATTAGAATGGTAAAGCATCTAAAACTTTAAATTAAAAAAGTAGCATATAATGAGTTATGATGTATTATATCCATGATTTTCTCATATCACATGAAAATTACTTAAGATTATTCTTGATTGATAAAATATCTTGTTTCTTTAATTGTTCCTTGTTCTAGTATTCAAACACAATGTTCAGAAACTCCCATACTTCTACCTTTTGTACTCTTGAAAGGCCATTTCTTTCATGGTCCTCTATACCATTAGGTATTGCTCTCCATTATGAGTATGCAACATGGAAGGTAGCTCTTTAGGAAGTAAATATGAAGACTCTTCTTGCCATCACACCACTAATAGATGGCTTACAAGAAATATCTTTGATGTTTGCGGATAATTTATCTTATCCTTCACAATTCTTAAATTTCCTTCATGCACTCTAATTTCACTTGGTACTCTCCCTAGTTGAGAGATATTAATATTTTTACAAGATTCTAGTTTCAAATTCCACTTAAAGCGAATAAAGGGATAAAAAAGCTTCTCTAAAATTCAACGATGTGCATGTAATGTAGGGAACGTGAACATTTTTTAATGGGATAGGTAAGATGGGCTAAATTCTCGATCTTGATGTTTAGTGTATGCAAACGTTCCATGCAATATATACGAGGGAATTTAGTGTTACATCCTTTTTATTTATTGTCCATACACTTCAAGGTCTTATAGTTGGCTGCCATGTGCCATTTGACTCAAAAATCACCTCTTTCCACAACGTGAGAAAATTCTCTAGTTTGTTGCACTACTATATCGATGGGAGGCTTGTTCCTTCGTTGAATACCCATTGCAATATCTCAAAAACCTCTTAGCAATCTAAGTGTTTTTAAATTTTATTTTAAGTTGATTCTCTCCAAGGAATTTTAAGTGAAAGAATATCGAAATTCTAATTAAAAGAATATCTTATCTCAATTGTCTTGAGCCACCATGAATATTATTCAGATTATACACTAAAGTACTTTATATTTACTTTTGAAATGGATCCATCAATTACTTCATTCATTAGGCTAAAAATAACTATGTCCCACCTTTTGTCATGTAGAATGTCACACTCATCAAGCCTGGTTACAAACTTTAGAATTCCATTGCATTTAGCTACAGAAACATCATAGAATTCTACCATTCTATGTTGGAGAAGTTTTGGATCAAAAAAAAATTCTTGTTTTAAGTCAAATTAAAATTCTAGGTTTGCTATTCTTTGTTAATTTGGCTAAATATCTACCTATATAGCCCAAAAATTCGTCATTGAGAGATGCTCTAAGCCTACAAATTTTAGCTCGACTTAGCAAAAGCACTGATTTAAATCTTTGAGCATTCATTGATGAGATTTCCTTATACATATAAATATATAATCTCCTACTCAAGATTGAACTTTCCATTATGTTTTTTATCTCATTGACTTCAACATTAGTATTCTCAACATAATCTTGCACAATCTGTCTTCTATGTCCCTTGAATCTTTCTAGCTTGAGTACATCACCCATAGATGGATTCTCGAGATGAGAATTCACATGTTCTATATAAAATAAGGAAGATGATAGAGCAAGATCTGTTCTAGGTAAGACACTGGATCTACGTGTGATTTTTCACAATTAGATCAATGATGTGCACACCATTAAGAGTACACCTTGGTGACCATGAATCCCACATATGTTTCAATTTAATATCGAGCCTTGTACATCTAGTTATCATTGGAATGCCCTGGTTAAAGAAGCATAATCCAGACATTAATTGGGAAAAGAATAAAATCACCCGTCGAGATATCCAGAAGAACCCAACATATGTTGGAGCCAAAGCCTTCATACATGCAGTAAGGAAGGAACCTACATATATGATCTATGCCATACCAGCTCAAGAATCCAAGAAAGATGATCCAGTACAGCTACCCAATCAGTACAAAGGCTTTGAAGATGTTTTTGAAAAGAAGAATGCAGATATCCTCCCAGAGCATAGACCTTACGATTGCCCCGTAGATCTTCAAGAGGGAGCACAACCACCCTTTGGACCAATCTACATACTATCTCCAGAGGAACTTTCAGAACTACGCAAGAACATTGATGACAATCTAGCAAAGGGGTTTATCAAACACTCGAAGACTCTAGCAGGAGCTCCTATTCTATTTGTAAAGAAGAAGGATGGGAGTCTCCGGATGTGTGTAGACTATCGTGGATTGAACAAAGTCACTATAAAAAACAGATACCCTCTACCACTCATATCAGAACTCTTGGAACGCCTTGGAAAAGCAAAATTCTTCACAAAAATTGATCTTCGAGGAGCTTACAACCTTGTTAGGATCAGAGAAGGAGACGAATGGAAGACAACATTTCGAACAAGGTATGGGCATTTTGAATATGTAGTTATGCCATTCGGTCTTACAAATGCTCCAGCTGTCTTCCAACATATGATGAATGAAATCTTTCGAGAATATTTAGATGATTTTGTTGTAATATACCTTGATGATATCTTGATATTCTCCAAAAATCTAGAGGATCATGAAGATCATGTAAAGATAGTCCTATAGAAACTAAGAGAAAAAGGATTATATGAAAAATTGGAGAAGTGCTCTTTCCATAAGACAGAAGTGGAATTTTTAGGGTACATAGTATCAAATAAAGGAATTTTTATGGACCCGAAGAAGATTGAGACAATCCTTGATTGGCAACCACCTTCATGTGTTCGAGATGTACAATGTTTTTTGGGGTTTGCCAATTTCTACAGAATATTCATCAGAGATTACTCCAAGATAGTGACACCTCTTACCAAGCTTACAAGGAACTCCAAATTCTCATGGACCGAAGAAGCAGAGAAGGCCTTTCAGACCTTGAAATCAGCATTCACTACCGCTCCAATTCTAGTTCATCCTGATTCTAGTAAGCCCTTCTTCCTTGAGACAGATGCATCGGACTTTGCTCTAGGGGCCATTCTTTCCCAATATGGAGATGATGGACACCTACATCCAGTTGCATATCATTCAAGGAAGTTTTCCCCTCCAAAAATTAATTATGAAATTCATGATAAAGAACTTCTTGCCATAGTAGATGCATTTGATACCTGGTGTCACCATCTAGAAGGAGCAGCTCATAAAGTCATTGTGTATTCAGATCACAAGAACCTAGAGTATTTTATGACCACCCGGATTCTCAATAGAAGGCAATCTCGATGGAGTAACTTTTTATCCCGATTCGACTTTGTCATCACATACCGTCCAGGACGTCATCAATGTCAGTCAGATGCCCTGTCTAGAAGATCTTATCTTGCACCAAAGAAGGGTGAAGAGGCCTTTGATCAACAAGAGAGTGTATTACTCAAGCCTGAGCATCTCCAATTAGCAACTATCTCTTCAACCCATCCTGAAGATTCAGCCTTGAATCATTTGATTCGTGAGAATCTACCACAAGATGAATTATTTTGTAATGTTAAGCAAAAAACTCACGAAGGAAAAGTCCAAGAAGTAAATGAATTCCAGGAAAAGGACGTGTTACTATTCTATCAAAACCTATTGTATGTCCCTCCAGGAAAGCCCAGGATCCAAGTACTTCAACAACGTCATGACAACCTTGCAAGAGGACATTTTGGAGTGAATAAAACCATAGAACTCATATCCAGGGATTTTTGGTGGCCTCAAATGTGGAAGGAAGTCAAAGAATATATCCGAACCTGTGACACTTGCAATAGATCTAAGGTACCACGGCATAAGCCTCATGGCCTCTTGCAACCTTTACCTATTCCAGAAAGGCCATGGGCTTCATTATCTATGGATTTCATCACAGATCTACCAAAGTCAGATAAGTATGATGCCATTCTTGTTATTGTGGATAGATTCACAAAGATGGCACACTTCATTCCAACTACAAAGGCAATCACAGGTGTAGCCATTGCTAGACTCTTTCTGAGATACATCTTTAGGCTTCATGGATTGCCTCATGATATTGTCAGTGATCGAGGTCCACAATTCATATCTAGCTTTTGGAACAGTCTCTGCAAGCTCCTTGGTGTTCAAGTTAAACTATCTACAGCAAATCATCCACAGACTGATGGACAAACAGAACGGGTGAATCAAGTCCTAGAGAAATATCTCTGTTGCACTAGCAACTATCACCAAAATGATTGGTTTGAGTTGTTACCCTTTGCAGAGTTTGCATATAACAATAGTGTTCATGCATCTACTAAGCAAACTCCCTTCTTTGCAAACTATGGACAACATCCAAGGATGGATATACAACTCTCAAATCATGTCAAGAACCCAGCTGCCAGAGACAAGGCCCAGTACCTGATGGACATTCACAAAGAACTAAAGGAAGAGATCCATAAAGCTCAACAATAATATAAGTACTATGCAGATCAACATCGTGTCCAGAATCCATCGTATGAAATTGGGGATAAAGTATGGTTACTCTGAAACAATTTACAAACTTCAAGGCCTTGTGCAAAGTTAGATCATCAAAGGTTTGGTCCATTTACCATCTTGGCCAAGATTAATCCAGTCACCTTCAAGCTCTACTTACCTAGTACCATGAGAATACATCCAGTTTTCCATGTATCCATGTTGGAACCATATCAGATTTCACCATTGAGGGGGGAGAGACCTAGTCCTTCACCACCTATCGAGATTGATGATCATGAAGAATTTGAAGTCGAGCATGTCCTAGATTCCAGAATATCCCGAGGAAGATTGGAATACCTTATTCATTGGAAAGGGTATGACATCAGTGATCGTACTTGGGAACCTATAGAAAACCTTCAAAGAGCACGAATCAAGGTTCGAGAATTCCATAAGAAAAATCCAATGAAGCCGAGACCAGAGAACATGAACGCTCCTCGTGGAACTCGTCGCTTGAGGGGGAGGTAATGTCATGGACAAAGGAAACCATCTTGAATCTCAAATTTCATGTGAATCCTATATCTCATGATTGGTTCAGAATTTGGGGAAACTAGTGCTTCCATTGCGTCCGGAACGTGCAAAAACCCTAAGATCGACTATCTTCTTGCTTGATTCTGATATCCAGAGACCATGCTTCGAGTCGATGACACCATGATGACATCATCAAGTCGCAACCGCCTCTGGCAACCGCCCTTGAAAACCTATATAAGAAGGGGCTGGCCACATTCATAATCAGTCTTGCCAATACCAGTCTTGGGAGTTCAAGGAGTCGTGACCGCCAAGTAAGTACTCTTCAAGTTCCAATTCTAGTTCTTGTCTTGTTCCTTGTTCTAGTCTAGTTCTTGGACATACTATCCTGTCCCCTTGTAATCTTGTAGTTTGAGATCCCGTCGAGTTCTTTCGTGTATCCAGTTCATCTCCCAGAAGGGAGTTCTTGTAATCCAGACATCTTGTCTCATACTTACGATCCCGGGTTGTGGGATCTCCTGTATCATCTCTAGTCCAGTTTTCAATACCTATTGGTCCCGGGTTGTGGGACGTCTTGTATCAGCAACATCTTCTTGTATTATTTCCCCTACGTGGGTGTTCTTGTAATCATAAGTGTATTTTCGAAATCTTGTCTACTGTAGTCAGAGACCACACTCTAGTGCTCCCCTGACAGGAAACACCATATAATGTTTTAAAGCTCATCTTTCCCTAGTCATAGGATAATCTGAAATGGATAGAAATCACAAAACTTACTTAGGAAGTTGATGTTGTCTTTTACATCCATCTATTTTGAGAATGAGAAGGAAAAGATTTTGAAAGTTTTTTATTTTTGGAAAACAACATCCCAAAACACCATGTGCTTTGATTATTTATTTTAGAGGGTAGAATGCATAGTAAATAATGAATGAATCCATATAGAAGAATTTGGAAGGTATTTTTTGAGCAAAATGAGGAGTTTGAATCTATTCAAGAGGAAATGTTTCACGATCTATGACATTGATTAAATATAATAATAAGTGGAAAATATTGATTTCATCGACTGTTCAAACATTAATTGTACTCTCCAAAAATAATTTTGGGTACATTCTACCGAAATGGCTATTGCTCCATCTTTATGCACTTCCTAAAATTCTTTGAAGAATCCAAGGGATAAGCTTTCTTTACATGCGTCTAGACTATATATTTCATCCCCTTCACAAAAGAGGGAAAGTTCTTTTTTCCTTTGACATTGATAATATTTTTAATTATTTTTATGATTTTCTTAAAACACCTTCAAAACTTCAATTCATTTGATACTAAAATTATTTACATGAGTTTCTTAGAAACAATATTCAGTACTGGTAGTTCATGGTGCTCCAAGTCCACGAAGAATAAAGGAAATCTACGTCAACTTCCTTTCTTGTGCCCTCATGATAGGGTAATGTGGAGAGAAGAGGTGACCATAGTCCTTTAGATGTCCATTTACATTGAGAAGAAGCATTATTGGGAGGTATAATCCACATTTTACAAATCTTTGAAACACAATAAGAGGAAAGAATATTTGGAAAACCAATCCCTTACACTTATGTTACAAAACCTTTCTACGAGATTCAGGACTTGAATAGACTTGTGATTAAGCACTCACAAGAATTGGCATTCAAGCAATTCCCCGATTCAAAGGAGAAATCTAGCTTCTGAGATATTCAAGCAATTGGGAAGGGAAAAGATCTCCGTTACTCAACCTTGCCAATAGAATCAAGAAGCGTAATATTCTTGTACTTAGACAAGAATAGCCTAACACTACCATCAAAAATTTGTATTGTAGGACATATGAAAATGTAGGGATAGGAAAAAATATGTTTAAGTACCACCAAAGCACAATTTAAATTCTATGTACATCCCCATTGTATCCATGCCAATGTTGCATGTCTGATTCTTTTCAATCAATTTCAGTTTACAATTGGCCTTACAAAGACAGAAAACAAGGTACTTCCTCAAAATAAGGTGATGTTCTTCTACCTCTAGACATCACTACATATCTAAAAGTGCAACCAACGTATGAAAGGATATATCCCTTAAAGTTCGTGACACAAATCTTCATCAGAAAGAACATGAATTTCGTGTTCATTTCTGTTGAGATACTATATCTCAACTGTCTCAAATTACTCCGCAAGACTACAATCTCTTCCCCATGATTTCGCCATAGATGCACAGTCAAAAAAGAAAAAGAAGGCAAAGCTTTGTAATTTTGTGCTAATGAAGCGGCCCGTTGCATACTCAATATAATAGGCATTTGCAGGGGATGATGATAGCATTTCTCAAACCTTTCAATCACATGAACTCACATGAGCAACCTTGATAGATGATCCCCATATCAGTCTGCCTTTGAAAATCAACTATGAATGAGGTGTGCAAAATCAGTTGACAAATGAGGTTATAATTTTCTGCAAAACTTGTGAAATGCATGATTTTCTTTAGGAAAATTATTTATCATATCAAGTATGTCATCGCAGATCAAATATGTATGAGCTGTGCAAAATCAATTAGAAAAGAAGTTCATGGTTTTCTGCAAAACCTGTTGAATGGTTACAGAGATTAAAGATAATAAACGGGATTACAGCAGAACTTGATGTACTTATCGCGACGAATCTAAGACATCCTTGGGGATGAAGATGTCGACACGCACAGAGAAATCCTGATCGCGATATGAAAGGGATACTCTTGGCTCTCCAGAAATGCTATGTATCCATACAGTTACATATTAGTTTAATCTAAGCTTTTCTTCCCCTCGTCGACGTCTTCTCGTAGAAAAAGAATCCAAGGAGAGAAATCACAGAGAACGCCGAGAAAACTGCCGCGGCGATGTCGATTGATGCATGCCTTCCTGAAATGGCTTCGATTCTGAACAGATTGCTGGTCCTTTGCGCATTTGAGCTTTGCCCATATGCAACCTTCTCTCCAGCTGAGTCAAGGACGTATGCACGCACGAAGTAATGTGCAAAAGGAATCTCCTTGCGCACGAGCCAGTTGATTGTATTTCCTGCGCGGTTGTAGGGCTGAGGCGAGCCGATATTGAACCCGCAGGTCTTGTCCTTGGACAAGACGTTGTTTGTCTTCCTCCATGGTCTGTCGATCTGGCTCGGTACACCAAAGCATAGCTTAAGCTCTACTGTCTTGTATGAACTGTCGTCCACTTGCGCCGCTGAGCTTAAGGCCCATGTCACAAACAGCTCATCTGCACCAGCTTTAGTTCCTGTAGAGGTACACAGAAAGTTGCATTCCCACATCAATGGTAAGCTTTATTAATCCATACAGAACTGATACTAAAAGAGGGAAAATGGGAAGCTCTCAGATTCCCTTCGCGCAGAAAATGTGCAGAAAACAAGCAAACTTCACGCTGGGAGTCACATAGGGCAGCTTATTACATAAGCTTTCCAGAGACGAGGAAGCGCATGGACACCAAGATGAGGTGAATTGTAGGCAAGCGGATTTCCCCTCAGATGTGGTTCGGCAACTGCCGTTCTGCATCACGTTTGGCGTACATATGCCTTTCTCCCTAACAAATTCGGATATGGCAGGCAGGAAACAGAAAGGAGTCCTTTCCTCACTCAAACGCATACAAGATGCTTAATCAAATAGTAAGTGCACTTGCCATTAGGAGACGTATTATCTGCTCCAGTGGCAGATACTGTGAGGCTGTTGCTTAACTCAGAAAACAGAGTCGCTCCTTCTGCCAGAATGCTTGACATGTGCACTACTATAATGAATGAAGCCACTCTTAGAATCGCTAAATCCATGGAACCTGTAACCAATATAAGCTTTCATTAATTTTCCAGAAAACAGAACTTTTGGAGAGTGTTGCATCATGCGAAATAAAAGTTCAATTCAATACATCATATAACAGCGCAATGTGCGACGAAAATCAAAAGAGCAGTGTTGGAAGGCGGAGGTTGCAATAGTTTGGTAGATGATGAAATAAGATTTTCTGGATTTTAATCAGAGAAGAAAAGCGTTGATGATTTATCTAAACGGAACGTTCGGAACTTCAGAAACGCAACACATGCCTATATTTAATGCAGCTGCTAGGAGGAGAAGCCCGAGCCATCGCAAATTATTATGTGCATTTGCCCCGCCTAAGAATATTAATACACACACCGTGGCATGCAACACAGAACTAGATTTGCTTCGTAGCAAGGAAGCTACAATGCTGCGGTATATAGTAGTGCCCTTGCAACTGAGAGCACTGCAAAGTAACATACAATGCACATCCCAATTTGTTTGCGCGTGCGAGAAAAGGAAAGGAAGGTAACCGGTGTCTGATGAGAGAGATGTGCTACCTTAATCCGTTGAAAAGCTCGAGCTTAGAATACGTAACTTCTCGACTGTGGAGCTTCTCGCACTTCCGCGGCCCTCCGTCTGATTGACAGCCGTAACGCTTGAGTATGCAGCTTTGCTGGAATGTGTTCAGAAGCAAGGCTTAATGTAGAGGCGGAGGGAAGAATCCAGAGGCTGCGGCAGTCGACGCTGATGAGCAGGTCGACTGTGTGGAGTCGTCGTGGGACGTTGGTGTGGAAGCTCTAAGATCTAATCTTGATAGTTGCGAGGCTTCGGCGTGGACTCTCCTACTGTCGTGTAGCTATCTATCACTCGTTTTCCAAAGTTGAAGGGACTCATTTGTTTTTGGAGATGGAGAAAACGTGTGCACGTCACTACTGTTGACTTTTGTACCTCATTGTTGGCCACATGTATCCAAACCGATTATCAAATTGAGCATCCGATCCTCCACGTAGAGTAGCTAACGTATCCATAAGCATGGATAAATATTAAAGATGGAGATCAAAACTCAAACGAGAAATGTGCACCACACGAGTCGTATGCCCTATTGACTTTTGTACACATATCCTCTAAATTATAAATATGTACTTTTCCACAACGGAAGCAGAGATGTTCGGCTAACTATAGCTGTTCTGCTAACTAGAACTGTTCTCTTCCAGAGTGGTTCATAGAGAGGTCCCTCAGCTTTGTTAGAAGAATTAGGAACTTCAAAATTTCCCTTTTTTTCAAGCACCATAGGAATTTTGTCATAGTGAATAACAAGCTCAGAAGCAAGTGGTTCCCACAACAAGGGGATGAAAAGATCATTAAGCTTTTTAACACAACATAGTACCCTTGTCTTGGACAAGGGCAACTGCGAGCACGAAGCAGCCCAGCACGAGGAGGGACTAGAGAAGTGGAAGCATGTAGGAAGGAATCCACAATGATTTTTGTTGCTACAAATTTGTAAAAAAATACCAATTCTATAAATACTAGCTTCAATTTGTCCAAATGGAGGAGTCTTCAAGTTTGGAGAGCTTAGCTAAAATGCACACAACAAATTTCACATATTTTGAGAGTTGGTTTGAGCCATGAAAATAGCTATAAAACCTATTTTTTAACTATGTCGCACACTAGATATGAACCGATCAAAGAAAGGCCAGAATATAGAACTTACAAGCTCATTTTGAGAGTTGGCTAGTTGGACATTGTGAAGGGAAAATAACGCCTATTGTAACTTTCATGTTGATGAATACAAGATTTCATTGCTCCACTCTATCTTCTCTTCCTCGTATTTCTATGTATATGTGTGTGTGCATTCTTGTGCTTCTCACCTTCACATTTGCATGCATCATTTGCTCACAATCTTCATATCACACTACAACATATCAGGGGCATACCGATGTTGTGCATACCGACGGTCACACCTCGGCGTCGGTATGACCGTTGAAAATGCTTGAAAAACCACGGAGGCAATATACGCGTCAGAAACTAAAGTGTCGCTATAGGCATCGATATGAGCGTCGATAAATCACTCGAAATTACCAACATGCATACCGATGTTTATACGGATGCTCATACTGACGCAGTGTTTTAACCAAACTCAAGAGCAAAAATTCGACATTCATCACATTTTGAAACACAACCTGCTAGATCTGAAATTTTGGTAAGTATCGCACATACTAAGCAAGAGATTTCAGCGTCATGTCTTTTGGGATTCGACGAAGGACAAAATTAAGTGGACTTTGACGACAATGATCCAAACAATTACATCAATGTAAGTGATTGTTTTGTTTTCGATTGAGATAGAGAGAGAGCGATGAAAGAAAGAGAGAGATCCAGAGAAAGATAGAGAGAGAGAGAGAGATGAAAAAAAGAGAGATATCTAGAGAAACATAAAGAGAGAGAGAGATAAGAAAAAGAGAGTTCTAGAGAAACATAAAGAGAGAGAGAGATGAAAGAAAGAGAGAGATCTAGAGAAACATAAAGAGAGATAGAGAGAGAAAGAGAGAGACATATACATATACATACACACTCACATATGTATACACACACATACGTGCATACACACATGCATATGCATACATACATACACACACATATGCATATACATACACACATGCATATGCATACATACATACACACACAAGTTGCATATACATACACACATGCATATACATACATACATACACACATGCATATACATATACATACATACATACACACATGCATATACATACACACATGTATACATACATACGCACACACATATGCATATACATACACACATGCATATGCATACACACATACACATGCATATGCATACACACATACACACATGCATATGCATACACACGTGCATATGCATACATACATACACATACAAGTTGCACATACATACACACATGCATATACATACATACATACACACATGCATATGCATATACATACATACATACACACATGCATATACATACACACATGCATATACATACACACATGCATATACATGCACACACATGTATACATACATACACACACATATGCATATACATACACACATACACATGCATATGCATACACACATACACACATGCATATGCATACACACATACACATATGCATACATACATACACACACAAGTTGCATATACATACACACATGCATATACATACACACACATGTATACATACATACACACACACATATGCATATACATACACACATGCATATACATACACACATACACATGCATATGCATACACACATACACACATGCATATGCATACACATACACACATGCATATGCATACACACATACACACGTGCATATGCATACATACATACACACACAAGTTGCATATACATACACACATGCATATACATACATACATACATACACACATGCATATGCATATACATACATACATACACACATGCATATACATACACACATACATATACATACACACACATGTATACATACATGCACACACATATGCATATACATACACACATGCATATACATACACGCATGCTTATACATACACACATGCATACATACATACATACATACATACACACATGCATATACATACACACATATGTGCATACAAACATGCATATACATACACACATGCATATACATACACACACATGTATACATGCATGCATTTGCATACATACATGCATATATAATTAAATATACCAAAAATAGGATTTTTGAGTTTATACACAAAAATAGAATTAATATATCAAAAATAGGATTTTTGAGTTTTTAGACACACACACACATACATACACATAGACATACACACACACATACATACATGTTTATGAAATATTAGAGAAAAATCTAAATATATAAAGTTTAAATTATTAAATATCTAGAAAATAGATCTTTAAATTTTTAGGGTTTATATACATACATATATATATATATATATATATATATATATATATATATATATATATATATATATATATATATATATATATATATATATATATATATATATATATATACATATATATATATATATATATATATATATATACATCAAAACTAGGATTTTAGAGTTCATACACAAAAAAAGAATTAATATTTTTGAGTTTTTAGACACACACACATACATACATACATAGATACATACATTTTTATAAAATATTAGAGAAAAATCTAAATATATAAAATATAAATAATTAAATAACTAAAAAATAGATATTTAAATTATATATATATATATATATAAATATACCAAAAATAGGATTTTTGAGTTTTTTGATACATACACATACATACACACATAAATATATATATTTTTATGAAATATTGAAGAAAAATCTAAATATATAAAATATAAATAATTAAATATCTAAAAAATAGATCTATATATATATATATATATATATATATATATATATATATATATATAAATATACCAAGAATAGGATTTTTGAGTTTATACACAAAAATAGAATTAATACATCAAAAATAAGATTTTTGAGTTTTTACACACACACATACACACATAAACTATAAATAAATATAAATAATTAAATATCTATAAAATAGATCCTTAAATTTTTAGGGTTTATGTATACATCCTAAAGTACATCCTAAAGTACATCCTAAATAAAGTTTTAGGTTTAGTATTAATTTATACAATGAAATATATGTCAAAATATCTAAAAATAAGATCTATAGATTTGTTTAGGGCTTATATATGTATCCTCACATCTCCACATTGGATTGGATGGGTTCTCCACGTACACCTTGGGGAGCTCATGACCATGACGACTCCAAGATATATCGCATACGTGATGGAGCTCCGGTCATGGATGCGGCCGAAAAGTCCACGCGTCAAGGGATTCGACAGCTTTGCTCCATACAGTTTGGACATTCTGTGATATTAAAATGGAGCAAACCGGATAAAGATTCCAAAACTTATATCACACAGGCGATATATGAAGAGTACCGGCCAACACCTAGGCATCCTATTGTGAGCTCAGAATGGATTCGGCACACGGCACGTGAGGTGATGTCTCATCGGAGGTCCGAGGCTCGCGATGCATTCAAAACAGGCTTACCGAAGCCTATATGGTTAGATGTTGAGGAGTGGGAATCGATTCAGGATGAGTAGCAACATACTCATGACTGATATCGTCAGCAGCAAGATGTGGTGGTCACACATTTCGATACAGTTGAAACATCGCATTTGGGTAGCGACGGATACGATATCATCATGTTTATGTTAAGCACATCATGTATGTTCATCTAACATTTTGCATATTTATTATAGGAGTTGGCAGAAGCTTATGGATATCGTCATGGATTGGTTGCACTCTTGCATGACTTAGAGGCACGCGGTGTAATCATTTCATGGGAGAATCTATGATGAGGTAAACTTATAGCTTGGTTTCATATTTTTAGTTTTTGTTTATAAATATCATGTCCATTTGTCTCATTTTACGCATATGCTTTGTTGCAGGATTGTAGGTGTAAAGGTTTTGATCCCCTTGAGCATATGTATGGTAGTGCTTTGCCACAATATACCGACCGTTACACCGATGTCGAGGCCAAAATGTGCCCATTCAATCTCCTCGATAAAAGCCTCGGTATATGCCCGATATGTTGTAGTGTCACCCTCATATTGCCTTGGTTGAGAATTTGAAGTTGGGTTCTTATCAATGTCGGTACTCGCCATTGCTCTATGGGAGATACTTCTTTGGTGCCTTTGTTGGGGAGAGAAACTCAAGGAGAAGCATGTGATGGTAAGAATGTAGAGAAGAGATATTGGATTCTAGGTTGCATTGTTTGTTATTCGATTATTCGTGAATAACTATAGAATTTCACAATACATTCTTATTATTTGATCAAATTATCTAGTTCCATGTTAGCTTATTTGGATAAGGACAAGTAGTTTTTCTCATAAAATAATGCCCTGTTGTGTACTATCACCATAATTACAGTGTTCTTTTGCAAACTTACATTGTCATATGAAAAACAAGGTATAAATCCTTTTTTAACAAAATTAGTACTTTTAGATTGTAAAAGTAAAGAAAATTATAGACCTATTTGTTTAAAATAGAGAGTTAAAAACTATTGTGATTATATGACTCAACATTGATCTTACTTCACAATAGTATGTGTATGCATGTGTGATTGTGAGTTAAAATCTATTGTGTATTGATATATTTTGGTAGTGATGTGTGTGAACACACTTAGGACTACCGAGGTGCTTTTTTTCCTTGGCTTGTTTATAAGCCTATAACCCTAATGGCTTACTTATTTTTGTACATTCACTTGGTAATACATTCAATATTGTGTGTCATGCTCCAAACTTCTTCTTCTTCCTTGTGTTGTTTGCATGATTCCGCATACCTCAAACTCCAACAATTGGTATTAGAGTAGGTCACCACTTCATCTAGGGCATTGTCGACACCCCTCTGATCACAATCTCAAAATCCCATGAAAATTGTTGAGCATACTTAGGGTGATTAGGAGTTAAAAACAGATTCAGCTTTGTGTCTAAATTTGGATCTGAGCTCATTGTGACCTCTGAACACACTATCATAGTGCTTCTGTAGGAAATTTCATCATTTGGTGCCAAACATATATACAGGTTTCGGTTTGCCAGTAGAAGTGCCTCGAAGTCTATTATAGGTTTAGCAGAGCTCGACAGGGATATAGTCATTTTTCTAGATCATGATATTTTAGTTAGTGGCCATGCATAAAAGCAATGATGTATTCCATATGTTGGCCATTGAGGACAAGTTGGATGGTACCAATCACCCATTATGGGCAAATATGATGCATCATTTATTGGTCACAAAAGAACAGTTGAATATTGTGCAGGGTGTTGGAAAAAACCTACTACACCTCCACATAAGTTATTGAAGTGATGCAAATGGCGTTGAAGATAACAATCTTCAAATTCCTGTTCGTGTTGCAATTCTTGCTATACCTATTGTAGAGCAACTTTGATGGGGTGGCATAGATTCTTAGGCACATGCATTAAAAGCTTTGTCTGTCCAATGTGCCATTATCTTTCATACTCGCTCTTGAAAAAACAACAACGGATGCTTGGGATACACTTACCACCTCATATTAGGCAAGAAATGAGTCGTGTTGCTTACCTCAGAAAATAGTTGGAGATTGAGCATATGAATAAAGAAGAATATTCTATGGACATGCTTTTAACAAAGATCAAAGATTTGAAGGAACAATTGATTTTTGCTAATGAAGTCTTGTGAGATAGTTCACTTGTGTAGACTATTCTGAATTATCTTCCAGATTCATATCAGAGTTTTGCTTCTGCTCTTCATTTGATGATGAAAGGCAATACAAATGCCTTGACATTTGAGGAGTTAGTCTTTATTTTTTTGCAAGAAGATTATTCTAGGTAGAGCATGTCCATCATGCATGTAGCAGATCAAGATTTCTTAGCTAGTACGATGGGCAAAGGTAAATGGAGCTCATCTACTAGTAAGCAGAAACCTACTAATTCTCCATAGTAAAAAAAGAAAGACGAAGACAAGAAGAAATCAAAAAAGTAGAAATTTTTTTGAAAATATTGTAGAGAAAATGATCATATTATGAAGACTTGTCCAAAAGAGGCAAATAAAAAAGAGGCTGAAATGGTTGTTGTAGAGGCCTCTACACCCAAAACAGAGTCTGCTAATCTTGTACAGAATGAAGAATGGGCATTTACTACTATTTTTATTTATGACCCATCTTCTCATGAACAATGTATGTCTACAGTAGAATCAGATGTATGGTACATTGATAGTGGGGGCAACCAAACATATTACTTCGTAGCACAGTTTCTTTAGCTCACTTGAGCATATCCCTACGAGGAATATTATCACATGCACCAACAACTCCTCTTATCCAGTCATGGCCATTGGTAAGATCATTTTGACTATTGCTAATGGTAGTTCTTTTACATTCTCAGATGCTTTCTTTGTGCCACGGATCAAGAAAAATTATCTATTGTCTGTTTTAGCATTAGCCAAGATAACCTTCGTTGTTAAATTTATTGATGATAGATATACAATTCATGATCTTTCAAATGGTGATGTTATTATTGCTTCTAGCATTTTATTTCATGGGTTGTATAAGCTCATAGACTATGCAAAACCTATCAATGGTTCAGCATATGTAGTTCAAGATTCTCAGGCTATCTCAAATGCAAAGCTTTGGCATGCATACAGTGGTCATCTGAATTTTGCTAGTTTGCTATGCTTGCAGAAATCTGAAATGGTGTCCTCTGCCCAAACTTGTGGCACCTGGTAAACATGTGTGTGATGGTTGTAGTTTGGCCAAAATATCCTCCTTCCCAAAAGATGGTTTATTTTGACCTTCTCATAATTGGAGCTTGTTCACAATGATGTCTCTGTTCCTATGCAGACACCCTCTTTTGAGAACTACCTTTACTTCATGACCTTTATTGATGATTTTTCTAAACATGCATGGGTGTATCCACTAAAAGAAAAGTCCGAAGTGTTTATGTGCTTCAAATAGTTTCTGGTTCTCACTAAATATGTGCCTGCATGTAAAATGCACACCCTTCATTCTCATCTATAAAATCATCAATTCTCTTTTGTTTATCATCAATTATTCTTTGTAATCCAAGAATTGTTAATCCTTCATTGTATGATTATGCGCACTGTGATGATAAATCATGGATAAGGTTATGTTCTTCATGTAGCAAAATGTAGGGTCACTTTCAAGGAAGAGGCCTTCGTGTCCTTCATTATGAAATTCTGCACGATTTTGAGGACCACCCAAACCTATACCTGCATTCTTCAGGCGATCATCCCAATCTTCATGCCGATGAAGAAGATCTTGTACAAAAACGTTTTGAATGAAATATAGTGCTATTCAATTACTATTTGGTAATGATCTTTCAACTTGAATAAAGTGTCAAAGTAGATTTTCTACTAATCCTTTATATTGTAAGTCAGAATGCTTTAATGATGTTGTTTCTTTTTCCCTTCCTGTAACTCAAAAGAGAACATCATGAACAAAATTACTTCTTTCATTGAGAATGGTTCTCCTTCTAATCCCTCTCATTCTAAATCTTGGTGGAATAAAAATGGTGATCTCGATTGTGAAAATTGAGCATTTCGTTCAAACAAAATTCTTTGATATTGAGCATGATCAAAGTCATTATTCACATCTGGAAAAATCTACAAAACAAAAATACTAATTTTACCTCAAATGAATCCACATCATCTAATTCACAGAAATAAAATAATTCAAATGATACCACATCATTTAATCCACATAATTCAAATGAATCCACATCATTTAATCCACATAATTGAAATGATACCACTTCATTTGCTGCACATAATTCAAATGAATCTACATCATTTAATCCTCATAAGTCATATGAATCCACATTATTTACTCCACTTAATTCAAATAAATCCATATCATTTAATCCACATAGTTCAAATGAATCCATAATTCACTTAATTCAAATGAACCCACATCAATTACTCCACTTAATTCAAATGAATCCACATCATTTAATCCACTTAATTCAAATGAATCCACATCATTTAATCCACATAATTCAAATGAATCCACATCATTTAATCCACATAATTCAAATGAATCCATATCCTTTACTCCAGATATTACAAATGAATCCACATCATTTACTCCACTTAATTCAAATGAATACACATTATTTAATCCACTTAATTGAAATAGATCCACATCATTTATTCCATATAATTCAAATGAATCCACATCATTTCTTCTACTTAATTCAAATGAATTCACATCATTTAAACCATATAGTCCAAATGAATCCACATCATTTACCCCACTTAATTCAAATGAATTGAACCATACCCAACTAGATTCGAGAATAGTCTAAGTAGTTCATGTGTGTCTACTCTTTTTGATACATCTCTATCACATGCTAGTTCTAAAGCATATTTAAACTTATAAACCCCATTTCTATCAATGGGATAGCTATTTAAATCTGTGTATTTCAAAAGTTGCAGCAGGAGTATCAAAATCGTGTAGGTCTCTTGACTTTTATTAAATGGTGGAGGGCTAGTGGATATAAGCAAATGTGTTGTACTACCAAAATCACATAGTTTGATATAAGCATGCTTGCCTTCAAAATGCAACAGAATGTTGCATGGATGGAGATCATTATGGAAAATATTACAAGTGTGTAGAAATGATACTATTTGCAACAATCCATTGATCAACTTCCAGATATTTGTCTTCACAGTTGCTATATCTCCTTCTATGTCTTTAATACTTCTACGTCTTGGCATGTTTAAGTACTCTTTTTTCATTTTCTCCAGCCAGATGTCTAGGGTACCACCATTCCATAATTCTAAAATGAGACACAGGCTTTTGTTATGATGCCTAGATAATCCAAGTGGACTGATAAATCCACTATGTGTAACAAATATGGTGGCTTTATTCATGGCCTCTTCTCTCATGTCTGTAAGTCACCACCATGTAATTTGGATAACTTTGCAGCAAAGATTTTATCGATGAATCTTGGGTGGGTTATTCTAAATTTATGGATCATTCCATATCGTCCTCCCCCCATGAGAGCTACATCTTTGAAATGAATAGATGAATATGGAAGCAAACAAAGATTATTCGATGTTTGATCTCCCATATTCACATGTCTATCTTTTGCATTTGGATCTACTATTTGTCTCTCTCCCTGTTCATTGGTGTCAGGTCTCACTCGCTTTCCTCTCTTCATTTTTTTATCATGTAAATTGACAAATTTGATTTTGTCAATGAATCCAGGCATTGTGGTGGTATCCAATGCCAATGACTCCATTAGGGCGAAAAACGGCCGAAAAGTGGCTGTTTGCTAATGAGAGATTAAGGAAATTGACAAATAGAGTCTTTCCACGTGTACAAGAATATAACATTGTTGTCTCCTTTAACCGTATAAAGAAATTCTTATTTTAAGAGAATATGATCTAAAAGCGCCGCGAAAGTGATGAAGATTCTTGTATTCAGTGTACAATTTCTTGGTTTGATGCAAAAAAAGATATTTTTGCACATCACACAATGCATATCTTTAAAGTTCCAAGAAGGAAATGATTTTTGAAGATACGAAATATTTTTGGGTTCACGAAATTCCATGGTCATTCGGCGACAGGGTTTACATCAAATCAAAAGTTTCCACGTGTACAAAGCCCTTTTATCTATAAATGTTGGCAAAGTTTGTGAATGTCGGTTTCTCGCTTTGAGCATTCTTCTTCTTCTCGATTCTAATGGCTTCTTCTTCTTGTCGTCCTTCCAATTGTGTAACCTCATGTGAGGTTTACAACAGAAGAGAGGATTCTTTATGGAAACCTCTTTCTGTGAAGTTAAATGAATGAGTAACTATGCTTCCTAGCTATAGAGGTGCCCATAAAGTCAAGCATGCTAAAAGAGACGACACAAGAAACCATTGCAGGGGACTTATTCTTAGTTTCAAATTGAAGAGATGCGGTTGGTTTGCAAGAGTACAACATGTGTACAACGCTAAGGATCTTGTTCTGGAAAAGCATATGCAATTCCCTTTGTACTGTAAGTGAAGTTTTACAATGACCGTCTATCATTTCAGTTGGTTTTGTATAACAACATATATGTTTTTGTATTGCAGATATTTTTCCTTCCAATATTTTAGAGTGGCAACCTCTTGAATGTTTAACACGAACATTCAGAGTTCTTCGTAAGGAATATGAAGAGCTTATGTATGCAGACAAATCCGCTCAAGTTTTCAATAGCACAGAGTTATTTGTCCATTTTGCATATTATCAGGTGCCATTAGGGAGGAGCTATTATGGAAATCTTATACATTTGCCTAGTCCTTGCATCTCTTCATTAGATTGGGATGCTTCTGATCATTCAACAAAAGGTGGAAAAGAAATCTTGGACTTTGGATAGCCTTGGACTCAGAGGAGAGCTGTCCAGAAGTACTGATTCATCCAGATTTTCAATCTAGAAAGATAATTGTCACTGCAAATTGGAAATTCAAAAATGTAAGGGAGCTCTAGAATACCTTGATGAGGCATCATCACAATTCAAATTCTCAATTGATGATGCAATAGTTAACATTAGATTAGAGAAAAAACATTATCTTGCATCAAGTTGCAACCCTTTAGATTGTAACAAGTCTCCTTCTTTAAGAAGCTTTTTTTCAAACTTCCATTGATTTTTCTTTGCAGAATGGTGACTAAGAATGTGACTGATTACATCACTTCAATTATGTCTTTTTATGGACTATATTCATATTGGCATTTTTTTGTTTAATTTCAAGATTCTGAGGAGGTTTCAATGGTGCAATGATTATACAGGAATTTGCATATGACAAAATGGAAAAGATTGGATGACACGACCGATACAAGCGATACGGGCCATCCGAAATTCTCCGATTGCCCATATCGCTTGCATCGGTCCTGTCATAAAAACTTCTCTATCCTCCTCACATTTAACTTTTCTGCAGGATGGTGACTAAGAATGTGAATGATTACATCACTTCAATTATGTCTTTTTATGGACTAGATTCATATTGGCATTTTTTGTTTAATTTCAAGATTGATGAGGTTTCTATTGTGCAATGATTATAAAGGAACTTGTATGAGTAAATTCTAGGTGATTCAAGAATATAAACCAAGAAATTCTTACATAATATATCTCCCCTTTTAGAACCTTTTTCCATACTTCCATTGATTTTCTTTTGCAGGATGGTAACTAAGAATGTGACACATTACATCACTTCAATTATGGCTTTTTATGGACTATATTCTGATTGGCAATTTCTTTGTTTAATTTCAACATTTTGATGAGGTCTCAATGGTGCAATGATTATACAGGAACTTGCATATGAAAAAATGGATGGTATGAAAAAATGGAAAAGACTGGATGACACGACCGATACAAGCGATATGAGCCATCCGAAATTCTCCGATTGCCCCTATCGCTTGCATCGATCGTGTCATAGAAACTTCTCTATCCTCTTCACATTTAACTTTTCAACAAGAATAAAGCAAAAACCACACAAAATAGACATTTTGATGATAAGAACAATTCAATTTTGCTTGAACCATGCAATGAAGTCACTTTTTCTTAGTTCTCAAGAGGATCAATTCAACATTACATTACTCAAGGCATATAAATATATTACAATGTATCTATGTACATTTCATGAGTAATAAGCTTTGAATAGAAATATATTTAATCATTCTTGAGCCTTTTGGATGAACTTGTCTCTAGCAAATCTCCTCTATATCTGAGGTACTCTTTTCTCCTGTAGACAATAATACTTTGAACATATGACACCCCTACAGCCATTGCATACCTTGAGTAACAAAGGAAGTAACCTGCCCTTGAAGCATTGAATCCTGGGGCATATCCAAAAATTCTTAATGCACCTGTTCTTTCAAGTAGAAAAACTCTGTATGCATTAAAGGGTATTGAAGTAAAACCCATGTATCTTGAAAGAGTCCTCAAGGAGAATAATGAAAAATCTGCCTCTTCACTATACTGCTTATGAATAACACAAAATAATTTTGGATTCAGTTTTGGAAGATAGTGGATCACTGAATGAATATCCATCTTTGTCTTTCCTTTCTTCTCTATGGTTTTCCTTGTTCCCTTCCCCCTCCCAATGTAGTTGACTTCATCCAATATAGATATCTGTGGAAAAAATTGAAAATCTAGGTTAGAAAAAGTAAACGATCTTTTAAAGTCATAGAAATAACTGGAAACAGAAGTAGAAACAAAGCATGAGATACGACCGATCCAAGCGATTAGGGTCATCAGAGAATATCCGATGGGCATAATCGCTTGCATCAGTCATGTTTGATTTATCATCCTTAACTTTATAGAAACATATAATTAATGTTGAAAATAATATTTATAAACACATTTAGTTGTTCTATATGGAGCATTCATTCATATAGCTATAAATATGATACTTGATTGGACACAACCAATTCAAGTGATTGGGCCCATCAAGGAAGCTTGGATGGTCCTAATCGCTTGAATTGGTTGTCTCCAAAGGAGGTCATCTTGAAGCTTAGATTGCATGTGAACTTTTGTATCTTATTATTGGTTAAGAATTTGGAGAAGATAATGCTACCATTGCGTCCGGAACGTGTCAAAACCCTAAGATTGACTGTCTATTTGCATGATTTCGATACCCAGAGATTTTGATAAGCCTTTTTGTATTGATTTCCAGACACGACCGATGCAAGCGATTAGGCCCATCCAACATTTCCAGATGAGCGTAATCGCTTGCATTGGTCATGTCCTAGATTCATGCACAAATAGGCTCATCAAGACCTTTCCATATCAGAATCATACAAATAGACAGTCATTGATAAGCCTTTTTGTATTGATTTCCAGACACGACCGATGCAAGCGATTAGGCCCATCCAACATTTCCAGATGAGCCTAATCGCTTGCATTGGTCATGTCCTAGATTCATGCACAAATAGGCTCATCAAGACCTTTCCATATCAGAATTTGCATGATTTCGATACCCAGAGGTCTTGATAAGCCTTTTTGTATTGATTTCCAGACACGACCGATGCAAGCGATTACGCCCATCCAACATTTCCAGATGAGCCTAATCGCTTGCATTGGTCATGTCCTAGATTCATGCACAAATAGGCTCATCAAGACCTTTCCATATCAGAATCATACAAATAGACAGTCAATCTTAGGGTTTTGGCGTGTTCCTCCGGATGCAATGGTAGCATTAGGTTCTTGATTCCGAGCCAATAGTAAGATAGGGAAGTTCATGACCGATGCAAGCAAAATAAGCTAGTCAAAGGTAGGTCAAACGCGTGTAATCGCTTGTATCAGTCGTATCGGGTATGTAGCACAAGTATGCATGGGTGATGAAGAGAGAAATTCTATGAAGGTTGAAAATGTGAAATGGTGAACGGGACCCGTATTTATAGTCGAGAAGGATCGGGTAACGGTCACATGACGTGGACCAATAAGTGAGTGCCACGTGGCAAAAGACGTTGGGAATCACAACGGCTAGATGACGTGGCCCACTCAAATGATGCCACGTGGCATTGTAACGTTGGGATTCGCAATAGCTAGATGACATGGACCAATCACACATTGCCACGTGTCATCAACGGTCAAATCATCCCAGAGACTTATTTAAGCTCTTCTATTCACTTTTTTCATTTTTTGTGAAACTCCTTGCTACCATCAACTTACCGTTGTCTTCGCGTTTTTACATGCTTTTCAAAACTTTCCATAGACCACATTTTGTGTGAGGGTTTAGGGTCATCATGATCAATTATTTTACAACACGACCGATACAAGCGATTAAGGACATTCGAGGATTTCCCGATGACCCTAATCGCTTGTATCGGTCATGTTTCTTGAGTGCTTTGTGAAAGCTTTTTTAATTAGTTTTTCTGCGTTTAAAATTTGTTCCAAGCTTTTAAACTCTTTTTTGTGCAAGTTGGCTTATTTTGCTTGCATCGGTCATGAATTTCCCTATCTTACTATTGGCTCAAAATTTCAAGAAACTAATGATACCATTGCATCCGAAACGTGCCAAAACCCTAAGATTGACTGTCTATTTGCATGATTCTGATATTGAGAGGTCTTGATGAGCCTATTTGTGCATGAATGTAGGACACGACCAATGCAAGCGATTAGGCTCATCTGAAAATGTTGGATGGGCCTAATCGCTTGCATCGGTCGTGTCTGGAAATCAATACAAAAAGGCTTATCGAGACCTCCGGGTATCAAAATCATGCAAATAGACAGTCAATCTTAGGGTTTTGGCACGTTCCGGACGCAATGGTTGCATTATTTTCTTAAAATTCTTAACCAATAATAAGATACAAAAGTTCACATGCAATCCAAGCTTCAAGATGACCTCCTTTGGACATGACCAATTCAAGCAACTAGGACCAATGCAAGCGATTAGACCCATCCGATATTCTTTGATGACCATAATCGCTTGGATTGGTCGTGTCTCATGCTTTGTTTCTGCTTGTGTTTCGAGTTATTTCTATTAAATATATTTCTTTTCAAAGCTTATTTCTCATGAAATGTACATAGATACACATATTTATTGCCCAAAGGGGTACAAGACATTGCAAATATGAAGGATGTAATTTTTTTTTGTGTAATTGATCCATGTCCTAATATTAATCCTTACTGATCCATGATTTGTTTTTCTCTAGTAAAAGTCCTATTTATCTGATGATAATAATCTTTTTTTTGTAGGTTATGGCTAGGATAAAGAAGACAGCAAGGAGTTCTCTCCAATCACAACATGGAAACTCCAAAGTGTAAGCCTCGCCATACATTTTGTTGTGTTCTATTTTAAAGCCTTTCCATCCATTGTAAATTTAAGTTTACCTTGCAGTGCTGCTAAGCTTCTCAAAATGCATATTGATCAAAACATTCTAGGAATTCCTTCATTGAAAGAAGAAAAAAGGTTTGGATACACTCAAATACATGTGCCATTACAGAAATACAACACCTCGTGTGACTGGAGAGTGATTGCAAATGCAGTAAGGTTCTTGGAAAGCAGGTTTTACAACCCTGAGTTGAACTTGTCAGACTATCCATATGCTTGGGTCATCTTGATCAAGGAGAGAGCAATAAATGCCATTATGGAACATGCAATATGCCCTTATATTTTTGGAATGTAAGATTGTAATCTAATGTGTAACCAACATATGTTGGAAGATTTATTGATGTACAAATTGTATGTAATTATGCCAGTCTTCATCTGGAAGATGGTCATTGTAACTATATTTATATGCCTTGAGTAATGTAATGTTGAATTGATCCTCTTGAGAACTAAGTAAAAGTGACTCCATTGCATGGTTCCAGAAAAATTGAATTGGTTCTATCATCAAAATGTCTATTTTGGGTGCTTTTTGCTTTATTCATGTTGAAAAGTTAAATGTGAAGAGGATAGAGAAGTTTTTATGACACGACCGATGCAAGCGATATGGGTAATCGGAGAATTTTGGATGGCTCATATCGCTTGTATCGGTCATGTCATCCAATCTTTTCCATTTTTTCATACCATCCATTTTGTCATATGCAAGTTCCTGTATAATCATTGCACCATTGAAACCTCATCAAAATGTTGAAATTAAAAAAAAATGCCAATATGAATATAGTCCATAAAAAGCCATAATTGAAGTGATGTAATGAGTCACATTCTTACTTACAATCCTGCAAAAGCAAAATCAATGGAAGTATGGAAAAAGGTTCTAAAAGGGGAGATATATTATGTAAGAATTTCTTGGTTTATATTCTTGAATCACCTAGAATTTACTCATGCAAGTTCCTTTATAATCATTGCACAATAGAAACCTCATTAGAATCTTGAAATTAAACAAAAAAATGCCAATATGAATGTAGTCCATAAAAAGACATAATTGAAGTGATGTAATCAGTCACATTCTTAGTCACCATCCTACAGAAAAGTTAAATGTGAAGAGGATAGAGAAGTTTTTATGACACGACCGATGCAAGCGATATGGGCAATCAGATAATTTCAGATGGTCCATATCGCTTGTATCGGTCGTGTCATCCAATCTTTTCCATTTTGTCATACCATCCATTTTGTCATATGCAAGTTCCTGTATAATCATTGCACCATTGAAACCTCCTCACAATCTTGAAAATAAACAAAAAAATGCCAAGATGAATATAGTCCATAAAAAGACATAATTTAAGTGATGTAATCAGTCACATTCTTAGTCACCATCTTGCAAAGAAAAATCAATGGAAGTTTGAAAAAAAATCTTCTTAAAGAAGGAGACTTGTTACAATCTAAAGGGTTGGAACTTGATCACCCTGGGTGGCAGGCAAGTTATGCAAGATAATGTTTTCTCTGATCCAATGTTGACTATTGCATCATCAATTGAGAATATGAACTATGATGATGCCTCATTAAGGTATTCTAGGAGCTCCCTTACATTTCTAAGTTTCCAATTTGTTGTGACAGTTATTTTCCTAGATTGAAAATCTGGATGAATCAGTACTTCTGGATAGCTCTCCTCTGAGTCCAAGCTATCCAAAGTCCAAGCTCTTTTGTACATTACCTATATTTTGTAGAAGCTTTGGATCTTTTCTTAGATGAACATCACCACCAAGAAATCCCATTTATGAAAGTAGAGATTCACATTTTTTAATGAAAAGGTGAACGATAGCCTTGTGAACGTAGACTTGCGTGCACTTGATTGCAGTGCTACCCTTGTAGACGACATTGGTCACTTCCTGCACGGTGCCATAGTGCTCCTGCACATACATAGATAGATGGGCACTACTTCAACGGATGCCGCTATCATCATCACGGGAGTGGACGAAGCAGAGGAAGTGTGATTACCTGTTTGATGGAGTCCCAGCTCGTGATAGTTCTGGTGTTATGAAATAGAACAGTCGCTTGTGTAGCTCTCCACATAACGGCTCCGAAAAAAAGTGGTAGGAGCAGTGTACGCAAGTCAGTCGCCATCCTGAAATGTAGCTTCCATTGCCTGCGATATTTCTTTTACATAAGAAGGGATGCCCATGTTTCTCCTAAAAGTCTAATTAGATCATGAAGATTATGAAAAGGGGTATACCTTCTAGTTTGTGGATCAATTGGATAAACAAATCCATCTGCCCATATGTCGATATGTTTTTTTCCTTCTTTCTGCAATCCAACCACTTTAGAATGTTGAAGAGCCCTTCGGCATACCTTTCTTGTCGTTGCATACTCATGACTAACTGCAATGTTGATATGGAACTTATCACAATGATTTTGGCTGGTTGAAAGGTGAGTGAGAGTGTTTGGGTTGAGGTTCTCCATGGTCTACTACGAAGAGTGACGCGAAAGTGTCTAAAATGACATGAAAGAGAGAAACAAGCCTGCTATCAAAAGTAGAGTAAAAAAAGTGCAAAACGGCATAAGCACACATTATATAGGTCCGTGAACAAGAGGAAAATTCAAATTTTCATGAACGCCCGATGAGCACAAACTTTGAGGCATAAGATATAACACATACTTTTCATGATTATCACACGAGTTTCTCTCTCTTCAAAATTTGCACAAGATACGTTTTAAATGCGCTTACACGGATTTTTTTAAAATGAGTTGACAACTTTAATCCAGATTAAGCACAACTAATTGAAATCCTTACACGGCCCTTTTTTGGCCGTTTTTCGCCCTAATGCTGCTACTTTGATTATCTATCCAAAAATACAAGTGAGCTCTTTGGACATTTGTTCACTTGTGCTTCTCCTAATACAATTCAAAATGCATCTTGATGTATGTTGTTCTAGATAGTTGTTCAATGAAATCCTTGTAATTGGATATGTCAATTGCTATAGTGATTTGGTCTTCTCTCATCCCATGCATGTATGAGTAGAAAAAATCTTCCAAAAACTTTTGCTCGTGTTTGTTTATTTTATATGCCATCTGTGCAAATATCAAAAGTAGACTTTCATATATAATTGAATCAGAATTGATATTAAATCTTTAGACACTAATCTAATTCATAAAAGAAATAATAAAAATTAAGTCTCATAAATAAAATGATAGATACTTAAGTACATCTTAAATACACATATAAATAGATACATCAGTAAGTGTATGGATAGATAGATCAATAGTATGTGTAGAGAAATGATAGAAATATGGATAGATAGTTAGATAAGTAGATTTATAATTAAATAAAAAGTACAATTATCATCTTCTAGTGAATCTATGTAACTATTAAGAATTTAAGAGTCAAAGAATCAAACATTCATAATAGTTCATATACACTCAGTATACTATGTATGCTTCTTGTCACATGAGTATATATAACTATTGTGATAGTAACAGTTTCAAAGAATCCAACAATCATCATAATTTCCAAACACCTTGTGAGTACACTATTTTGATCTAAGTGACTATTGTGAGAGTACGAGTCAAAGAATCAGACAATCACAATAGTCCCTATACACTCCCTATACTATTGAGAGACTAGGAATCAAGGCAGTGATTCAAACAATCTCAATAGATCTATTATTTAGTCCTATACTATTGTGAGAGTAAGAATCGATGTAATGAGTCAGACAATCATAGTAATGGTTTATTTTAAATTTTATTCATCAATGTATACAAGTAAGAAATGCTTTTGCAATCCAAACATGTATACTTTTGATGATAAAGATACATAAAACCAATTTCATAAATACAACCATACATATGTAAGAGACACATATGCAAATCATTAAACATAACATTAAAATAGACAATAGATGAAAAATAGAGCAATACTTGAATGGTATGGGACCCAAGGTTACCATCATTCAAACATCCACCAGACATGCTACCCGCCCACACACACATGCATGTGTGAGGAAGGAGATTTCCTCTTCATCTTCACTCCTTGTGTTGTGAGGAAAGAAGGAACTAGCACCATATTTCTACCCAATTAGGGCACTTTATGTATGCTATGTGGGTTAATCCTAGAAGTCTGTGCACATATTTCACCTTGGAAGCTCCATAGAGGATAAGGGAGCAAGCTATTTCTTCATCCACCCCCTCTAAAATGGCATAGTTGGAATACCCATCATCACAAAATTAGCCATAACTTCTTTATTTTACATCCAAATTGAATGATTCCAATTACTATGGAATCTTAACTCAGAGAACTATCCAAGAACAACTTGGAAGAAAGAATTTGGCTACATTAAACCAAATCCATGAAGCTTGAAAGTTGACTATCCATAGTCAAAGAGCTTCATCGGAGGACCTTCTCGGCAGAAGGATGATTGAGGTTGACTTGAAGGCTTAAGAGGAGTAATTGGTGATCATTTCCAGCACCTTCACTATACTTCAAGTAGATTAATTGACACAAAAGACAAGTATTCTTGTGAATACATTCATTTTTACTCTCTTTTATTTTTCAACAAGCATTTAGGATAGGCATTCACACCTCATACATGCATGTATGCTTGCACATATGCTTGTCCATCTCTAAACTTTAGTAAAAGTATGATGGTAGCATATTTTCTTGTAGATAGCACTAGGAGGAAGGGAGAACATTCAATGTTCTTATAAAATTATGATAGTCATTTGACATGTGGGTGCAAAGTTCTCATCAAAATCAATGCCTCTTTCTTGAGCATAACCTTTTGCAACAATCCTACCTTTTTACCTCTCAACTATTTCATAAAGTTTACATTTCAGCTTGTATACCCATTTAGTGCCAATGCAGCTTTCACTATGACTGTTGAGTGTGTGTGGCTCACATGCTTTATGGATGATTTGGGTGTTGGTCAGTCTTCTGCCACCACCATCTTCACTGAAAGTCAGAGCGCATTGGTAGTTGCAGGGAACCCTGTGTTCCACGCTCGCACTAAGCACATTGAGGTGCATTATCATTATCTCAGGGAGAGGTTCTCTGCTAGGGAGATCAGCTTGGCATATGCGCCCACGTAGGAGGACATTGCAGACCTTTTCACGAAGGCTCTGCCTAGGGAGAAATTTGAAGCTTTCCACAAAGCTTTGGGCTTACTTTGTTTTGTGGAGTGATTTCCACATAGCTTGGAACTTCCTTGTACATGAGTGCCATCTCCTTGTTCACCGCATCACTCCCAGGGGGGATTTGTTGATATATTTGGGTAGTGATTTGTGTGAACACTCTAGGACTGTCGGGGCACTTTTTTCCCTCTTTAGGAGGTTTTTTCCCCTAGCTTGTATATGTGTCTATTGCCCTAATGGGCTACTTATCTTTGTACATTCTAGTGGTAATACATTCAGTATTTGTGTTGTGCTCCAAGCTTCTTCTTCTTCCTTGTGTTGTTCGCGTGCTTCCGCAGATGTCTAACTCCAACATCTCCCATAGGCCTTACTATGCTTTGTTTTGCCAATGTTACAGTGAAGTTGACAGGTCTTGAAGGTTGTCCAATCTTTTTCATAGTATGTTCAGGCATCAAGTTAATGCCATAACTGCCATCTACGATAACTCCTTGAAACTCACATCCTCTAATAGTGACTATTAGCGGAGGGCTCTTATAATCTATGAGGGGGGCTTCCCCTACAATTCTATCTTTATGCATAGCAGCAGTCTTTGACATTAAAGTGGTTGTGGAGGCCTCATCAATTATCTACAAGAGCTCTGACCTAAATTTCACATCCATCTTTATTAAATAAAAAATACTAACCTCCTTTTTCATAGATTTGAGTAGTCCATAAGCTTCGGATTTCTTAAGAGCATGGGCTCTATTTGACTTATCAAACTCCTCATGAGCTCTGTTGAATGCATGCCCAATGGCATCACTACTACCTATGAGATCTTCTCTTAGGCTCTTATCTTCACAGGTATTGGCCTTGTCTTTAGTAATCCCTTTGCCTGTGTTCAATCCATTAGTCCTTGACTCTTGACCTATGTCTAAGGGAGCCTTCCCTTTGCTTCTTATCTGTATTAGAAAAGAGTCAATTTCTTCTAGCTGCACTACTCTGGTAGATGGTGATGACCCATTGACTTGTTTTGCAACCTTTTCTTTGTGTACCAAGATCATTTTTGTATATGAGGTTCAGATGTAGATGCATGCATGGTTCTTAGGATAACAATTGGTACAATGGTCTCTAGCCTCTGGGCAATTCCTCTAAGGAAGCACATTTTTTGGTAGACTGCACCTACTTTGGTAATGCCCATATTCTCCACATCTGAAACAAATGATTGGCCTCCTTAGACCATTTCCAAAGTGATCCCTAGGTCGAGGGTTATAAGAGTTACCTTGAGTAGGTGCGGCCGCCATCACATTAGCTAGTGGTTGGGCTCCTCCTTGTACATAATATGTTTGTGTAGGCATCCCTCTTGATTGACATTCCTTGGCCTCATGACCAGCTTACCTACATAGCTAGCAAGTTACACTTAAAAGTGGGCACTCACTTACCACATGACCCTGTTTGCTACACACAGTACACCATAATCCATTTTTCATGCCACTCCTGTAGCTCTTGTTGAAGTTGTGCCAGCTCTTCTGCTTGGGCTTCCTCTTCTTTTTGTAGCTTTAAGGCCTCAATTTCCCACCCCATTTAAGTTACTGCACTTTCCTCCTCCTTGTGGGGTTTGTTCCTTTTCAAGCTCTCAATTTCTTTCCTTAATTGAATTACTGGGTCCTCAAATTTTGTAGGTAATGATAGATTAGAAAAGCTTGTCCCATATTGATGCCTAATCTGCTCCAACCTTGTGGTTGTATTAACGAAATCTTCACTTGTTGCTATAGGTAACACTAACTCTTTAATTTTACATTGTGTTGAGATTGGAAGTGGTTTAGCTAGCCACATCTTGATGAAAAAATTATGGGGAGGGTCTAGTAATTTAGGCATCAATGCCTTGGCTCTGGTAACAAATTCTGGAAAGGTCTTCCCAAGAACTAGTCTTAGATTTTCTAACTCTTTAATAATATTTTTGGTTGTGTTTCCTCGCTGGAGTTTTTTCTTAGACGCTTCTTTCATGAGGTCCCATGTAGTGAAATGTTTATCGGCAAAATCACTAAACCATTTGTCTGTTAACCCTTCTAATGTTGCTGGGAAAAGAATCAAGAATGCATCTTCTCTTCCCATCAGACCCCTTGTCTTGCATAAGGCTAGAAATCTCCTAATGTGTTCATCTCGGTCTTCTTGTGCTAATCCATTGAAAGATGGAAATTTGATATTTAATGTGGAGAGTAGAGTTTCTAAATCTACCTGTATGCTCCTAACTGATAGCATATCTTGATGCTCACTTTGATGTCCCAAGTTTATCTAAAAGTGCATATAGCCAATGACTCCTTGTTTTGTCTTGTAGTGACTTTAGGACTTAAACAAAACTTAAATGGGGGGGTCATACTTTCACTTTTACATACCGCTTCCATTTTGCATACCTTCACTTTTGTCCTTCAATTCTCCAAATATGTATATAAGCGAGGGTTCACCTGAACCTACCAAACACCTTTAAAACCCTTGAAACTTACAGAAAGACAATCTGCAACCTACATCCACTTTTTGTCAAACATAACCATTGTGAATAAATTGATTATGCACTACTTGTGCAACTTGACCAACTTGACTTTGATTGCTTTGACTTTGATCATATTGACTCTAACTAGTTTGACTTTGACCATTTTGACTTTGAACATTTTGACTTTGACCAGATTGACTTTGACCAATATGACTTTGATGAGCTCAACACACATCATTTGTCCAAATATCCCAGATTAAGTTTTCACAAGATTTGGATTTATAATTCCTTCTAGGATCTTATCTCTCAAATAAGCATTCTTCCCAAAATGAACAGATAATATTTGGATCTTGCTTTTAAAGTCATTTTTCTATAGGCTCTTTTCTTTTGAATGATTCCAATATAAAGGATGAACTATGTCCATTGCTTTTAAGAGCTCATCTCATAGAAATCTCTCTCTCTGATCTCGAGAATCAATTTACTATATATGTTTCTTAAGCCTTGTTTTACACTATTGTTGAAGGCAGGGAAATCTGGAAGATAAATGATTAATTTGAATTATGAAAAAATTGTTAAACTTAGATATTATCTAGTTGGATGTCTATTTTTGGAGAGTCAGATTTTAATAGACGGTTATGTCGAAGTTCATGGGCATGACATAAGGAGGAAAAGAAGTTACATCAACGTACACGAGAATCGAAAGTGTTCTTGGAGGAGAGAAATGAAGACAGGTCTGCAGAAAATACGAGCGCAGTATGTGAAAACAGAAGTAGTGAGGATGTTCACTCTCACAAGACATGTAACTCTATTAATTTTGCAGTTAGCGATATTGCACCCTCAGTAAATTTGGAAACCTCTGATGTAATCTTCTTGAACGCATTTCTCGAATCTATGAAGGGCAAATGATAACAACTTTTTGCATAAACATGCATGAAACTGTAGTGTGTGAATTCTGTACATCGCATGATCGAGATTTTTGGTGAAGTTAGGTATCTCTGATTCAATGTAAGTGTAAAGATATAAATCACAAAGAATCTGTTTTAGGGGTAGAGTCTCTGCAGATGAAGACCAGTGTGAGAAGTGTGATGTTTTGAATGTATATTCTAGTTGTGTTGAACCTTGAACCCTCAACACAATTGGCGATCCTACTGTACGGCTGAAGAAGCAAGAAACACATTCACATTTGTGCACACATATAGACCAATAAAGGTGCTTGGAATGCTCACAAACATAACCATGTATATATACCAAGATGAATCTACCTAGAGCTCAAATTCCTACCAAAAATAACATGCAATTATAAGCTCATGGTAGTCGGCCAAAAGATCATATAGCCGTTGGTTCAATAATTCATAATACTGAATGTATATTATGAAATCTCTACCAATGCCATGAGTACTCAATAGTGGGAATAAAAATCAGAATGAATTAGACACTAAGGATACAATCTATGACCGTTTTAGCTGAAGATAAAGACTTGTGATCATGTATTCAATAGTTAATAAGTGTGACCAAAAACATAATCATGTAGATTATGCTTTTCATCCCTAAAATAATCCTGAAAAATGACCTTGTGCAGCCAAATATTGCATGCAATTTCAGTCATGTTAGATCATAAAACAGTGAATGATAAATGCCCACATACCTTTAAAGCCACATGCAGATCAAAAAACAGACATCATCATACACGGATTGATTTGAAATATATTAATATGAAAGTTGTGAATTGTTATTATATAGATAGAAGAGTCTGACATGGTATATAGAGTAGTACCCACATACCATTTGATCTAGCTTAAGTCTAAGGTTACTAATGAAGTCATCATCTACTGCATAAAATGGTTAGCATATACGAAACCCTTAACAAGAATTATCGATACACCCACACATAGTAACACCATGCACCCTATCAGTCACTCATGGCTAGATTTTTCATAGCCACATGATAGTCAAGTGGAAGACTCAATGCATGCAAGTGCCAAAATCATGCACATGCGCAATATTGAAGAAAAAAATACCATAACAAAGATACCTAATGGGCAAATTCTGAAGCAGTCACATAACAGAGCTACGTAGAGAAGGTGATGTGTGCTAGGCAAAGAGCACACATAAGATTGTTAGCATGGCGAAGAAAACCCAATCATACAAAAGCTAGGGTTGAAAATGTGTCTATATTTATCTTTTGGAGATTATCTAAAAATACAAATATTTTTTTAATTTCTCTAAAAATTCACAATTGAGCTATTTTATGCCCCAATTTTTTTCCCTCGTAGTGATGTGTGTGAACACAATTAGAACTGTTGGGGTACTTTTTTCCCTCTTTACGAGGATTTTTTTTCCCGGGCTTGTATATATGCCTATAGCCCTAATGGGTCACTTATCTTTGTACATTCACTTGGTAATACATTCAGTATTGTGTGTTGTGCTCCAAGTTTCTTCTTCTTCCTTTTGATGTTTGCATGCTTCCGCAGACTTCAAACTCCAACAACTGGCATTAGAGAAGCCACCGCTTCATCTAGGGCTTCATTGGAATCCCTTTGGTCAGAATCGCATAATTTCACAAAAATTGGTGAGCATACTCAGGGCAATTAGGCCTTCGAATGCACTATTGTAGCACGTATAGGCAATTTTTTCCTCTCATACCAAACATATATATAGGTTTTGGTTCACCAGTACAAGTGCCTCGAGCTCTGTTATAGGTTTAGGAAGGCTCGATAGGGTTTTTTTTTATTTTTGCGATACAATCATTTTTTTGCATGAAGGTATTTTATTCAATGGCCATGGTTGAAACCAATGATGTATTCCATGTATTGGTTGTTGAGGAAAAGTTGGATGGTACCAATTACCCATTATGGGCATATTGATGCATCATGTATTACTGTGTTGTGGTTCTTGTTGCAGCTACTATAGAGAAACATCAATGGGATGAACAAAGATGCTCAGGCACTGCATTGATAGCCTTGTCTATCAAACATGCCCTAACCCTCACATTCGTTCTTGCAAAAGAGCAAAGAATGCTTGTGATGCACTTACCACTTTATACTAGGGCAAGAAATGAGGCTCGTGTTGCTTACCTTGAAAGAAGTTGGAGAGTGAGCATATGAATGAAGGAGATTCTATGGACAGTTTTTAGACAACGATCAAATATTTGAAAGAGCAATTGATTTCTATAGATGGTCTTGCTAGATAGTTCACTTGTGTACATCATTCTTAATGGTCTTCCAAATTCATATCAGAGTTTTTCTTCTACTCTTCGGTTGATGATGAAAGGCAATGCAAATGCCTTAACATTTGGGGATTTAGTCTCTTTTTTGTTGCAAGAAGATTAGTCTAGGCAGAATAGATCCATTATGCATGTTGCAGATCAAGCTTTCATAGCTAGTCAGAAGGGCAAATGTAAATGGAGCTCATCTACTAATAAGAAGAAATTTGGTAATGCTGCATAATTCGAGAAAGAAGACAAAGATCAGAAGAAAATAGAATAGCAAAAATAATTTTAGTGTAAATGAAATGATCATGTCATAAAGAGTTGTCCAAAATAGGCTACAAAAGAGGTAAAAGAAAAAGGAGGTTGGAATGGTTGTTGTAGAGGCCTCTACACCTAAAACAGAGTCTACTAACCTTATTCATAATGAAGAACGGACATTTACTACTGTTTGTAGCTATGACCCATCTTCTCATGAACACTATATATCTTTAGTAGACTCAGATGTTTGGTACTTGGAAAAATGGAGCAACCAAACATATTACCTTGCAGTACAGCTTCTTTAGTTCACTTGAGCATGCCCTTATCGGTAATACTATCACATGCACCAACAAATCATCTTATCCTATCATGGAGTTCGTAAGATCATTTTGACTACTATTGATGGTAGTTCTTTCACATTGTCAAATGCTTTTTTTGTACTAGGGATCAACAAAAATCTATTGTGAGTTTCAGCATTAGCCAAGATCGAATTGATTGCCAAATTTCTCGATGACTGATGTATAGTTAACGATCTATCAAATGGTGATGTTATTATTGCTTCTAGCATTTTATTTTGTGCATTGTATAAAGCTTATAGACTATGCAAAATTTTTTAATGATTTAGCATGTGCAGTACAAGATTCTCATGCTATGTCATATGCAAAGCTTTAGCTTGCATGCTTTGGTCATCTGAATACTGCTAGTTTATTAGGCCTGTAGAAATTTGAAATGGTGTCCTCTTTGCCCTAAATTGAGGAGCTTGTAAACATGTTTGTGAAGGCTAGATTTTGGGAAAAATTCAGTTTTCCTCCTTCCCAACAGATGGTTTAGTTAAAGCTACTCAAAAATTGCAGATTGTTCATAGTGATGTCTATGGTCCTATGTGGACACCTTATTTTGGGAATTGCCTTTAGTTCATGACTTTTTTTAATGATTTTTCCAAGCATGCATGGGTGTATCCATTGAAAGAAAAGTCAAAAGTGTTTATGTGTTTCAGACAGTTTCTCGTTAATGTGTCAGCATGTAATTGGGCAGCCTCCATTTTGATCAAGGGGGGGAATACATGTCTTCTAATTTTAATGAATTTTTGGTTCAACATAAGGATAAAACATAAGTGTAGAGTGTCATATACACCTCAATAAAATGGATTTACTGAAAGAAAAAAGAGGAATCTCATGGAGATGGCGGGGTGTATGGTCGAAAAGTCAGGCTTTACCACATAGCTTTTGACTTGAGGCTGTTATATGTGCAACATATGTACTCAACAAGTGTCCCACCAAAGCATTACAATCTATCACTCCCTATGAGGCTTGGTATGGTTGTTTTGTTGCTCATCTAATTGATTTGTTGCTCATCTACGTGTCTTTGGTTGTCTCGCATATGCATTAGTGCATGAACAACAACGTAGAAAATTGGATGACAAAGAAGTGAAATGTATTTTTGTTGGGTACACTTATGAAAGCAAAGGCTATTGTCTGTATAATCCATAATAGACTTAACACATCTTCATTATCTTTTATGTTGTTTTTGTGGAAGATGCAATTCAGCCATTACTTTCATGTAACTAATGACACATAAATTAGTTCCAAGAATGTGTTTGAAACTTTGTGCCTCTTTTTATAGGTAGACAGTCAAGTTTTATTCCAAATGGGGCAATTTTTCAGCCTTTACAAGTTTCACATGATGATAGATATCATTCCACTTCTGATGCAGATTTACATGATGCACTTGTTGATGAGAGGTTGATATAGAGGAGGAAAAAATTATGCCTAAATGGTTGGTTCAGACTTTGCGAGATAGCAAATTAGATGCACCTCTCTCATATCATACTCGTTCAGGCTCTCATAATGCTTCTTTTGCATCAGATTTCTATGCAACGACTATCTCCAGTATTTGCGATGAGAATGAGCCTGTTTCTTTTGATGAGGCACAAAAATCAAAAAATTGGATTGCTACTTTACAATCAGAATATGATGCTATTATGAAGAATGGTACTTGTTCTTTACATGATTTGCCTCCGAGAAAAAGGTCATCGCCACTAAATGGTTTTACAAGGTGATGTGTAAGCTTGATGGAATAGTGGACATGTATAAGGCTAGGCTTGTTACAAAAGGTTATGCTCAAGAGAGAGGCATTGATTTTGATGAGATCTTTCCTCCCACATGACAAACGACCCCTCTTCATAGCATTTGTGCACTTGAAGCTCATCATGGTTGGAATTTATATCAGTTGGACATTATTACTGCATTTATGAATGGTGACTTACATTAAGAAGTGTATGTATTTCAACCTTGTGCTTTTGTGCAGAATGGCCATGAAAGCAAATTGTGCATGTTGAAAAAGGCATTTTATGGTTTGAAGAAAGCACCATGTGCTTGGTATGAAAAGATACATGCCTAATTGTTTGCACATGGTTTTGATAACATTCCAACTAAGAGAACCTTATATGTTGAGCATGCAAATGATGTGCTTCTGATCATTGTGTCTATGTTGATGACATATTTCTCACTAGTCCTAACGAGAAGAATATTCCTGATTTTAAGGTTGATTTGCATGATTCTTTTGAGATGTCATATCCGGGGAATTTGAATCATTATTTGGGCATTTAATTTATGCAAGTTGATGGTGGAATAGCTCTATGTCAAAAAAAAATATTGGCACATTATTGCAGCATCTTGGCCTTGAAGATTGCAAACCTATTGCCGATCCTTTTTCCCTCCTTAGGAGGTGTTTTCCCGTTCCCTATAACTCTAATGGATAACCTATCTTTGTACATTCACTTGGTAATAATTCAATATTGTGTGTTGTGCTCCAAGCTTCTTCTTCTTCCTTGTGATGTTCACGTGCTTTCATAGACCTCAAAATCCAACACTATCACGTGTAATGCGCATGCCAAGCATATGTTTGCCGTCCCCCAAATCCCTCATATCAAATGTCTCGCTCAGCTTCTTTTTGAGAAATGACAAGTCATCAAGGAACTTATGAGTAATCAACATATTCTTGACATCAAGTATCAAGAACATAAAGCTTCCATCTAGGCATCTCTTTTGTAGAGAGAATGATCCTCATTTCTTGGAGAATAGCCTTGAGACTTCATAAAAGCATTCATCTCTTGGTACCATTGGCTAGGGAATTGTGTAAGTCCATATAAGTTATTCTTTAGCCTACAAGCTAGAATTTCTTTGCCAAGAACTACATTAAACTCTACTTGCTCCATATAGATGTCACCTGTATGATCTTCATGCAAGAAAGAATCTTTCACATCCATTTTGACTATGGCGAAAGTCCTCCATTACAATATATCCAAGCAACATCTATAGCATAGTCATCTTGACTAAAGAAGACAAGGCTTCCTCGAAATCACACATGTTGTTGTTTGAAATCCTTTGCAACCAATCATGATTTATACTTTGGAGAAGCACGATCCGATGTGAATTTTAGTTTATCTACCCATTTACATGGTAAAGATTTCTTGCCCTTTGGCAAAGGTACCAAATCCCAAGTATCATTCTTGTGAAAAGAATCCAATTCACTCTTCATGACATGCTCTCACTTGGCATGATCTTTTGTTTGCATAGCCTCTTTCTAGCAAGAAGGCTGATCAACATCTGTAAGCATAACAAAATCCTAGCCTGGAACATATCTATCAAGTGGATGAAAGACACATGGAGAACATCTCAAAGGTTGTTTAACACGAAAATTTGAAGATTGATGTGACTAGACATTCTCTTGAGCATCCCTATGTATAGCTTTCTTATGCATGCTAACCAGAGGATTCGTATCCTCAAACACCACTCTTCTTAGTGGGTTGTTATGCATCATAGACTCATTGAAAATGACATCACTACGTTTGATCACTAACTATGTTTTTGGATCCCATAAGCAATATCTAAATTGGCCTTCTCGACCATATCCAAGAAAAATAAACTTATTTGGTCCAACTTTTGTCTAAGATTCTTGGGTGTATGAACATACAATTGACACCCAAAAACTTGAAAATTATCAAAAAATGGTGGCTTTCCTATCCATAACTCTTTTGCCACTTTTAGAACTTTGGCAGTATTTGGTGAAAGGTTAATCACATGAACTGCATTGAATGCTACTTCTGCTCAAAAGTCTTCTGAAAGGTTTTCATGATGCAACATAGTTCTATTCATCATCTCAACTACACCATTCTATATAAGGGTATAAGAGCCCCAAAGCCTCTATGAACCACTCTAGACAAACAAAAAAGTATAAATTTGTGTGAGATGTATTCACCTCCATTATTTGAACGTAAAGACTTGAGCTTGGTTCGTTTTCCAATTTCTGATAAAGAAAGCCATTTTTTGAAAGTAGAGAATACCTTATCTTTCAATTTGATAGGATATACCTAGACTTTTCTAATAGTGGCATCTATGAAAGTGACAAAGTAAGGAGAACCACCTAAAGACCTTGTGAGCATAGGACTACATCCTTGGTACAAATCACAAACATTATATGCATGTCCACTTTGAAGCATTGATAGGCAATTAAGTGCATCTTTCACTACTTGAGTGGTACTCAACTACTTGGATTGTTTTATCCCAAGGAGGGATCATTACCACCAAATTTACATGCTTTTTTTGACTCATACTAGGCTAGTTCCTATGTGAGTCATGCTTAGTATAGCTTGGTTGAGAAAGAAGCACCCTACTATGGCCACTTTTAGTTGTGAGGTTGTGTATAGGGCAGCTTTCACAATGACTATTGAGTGTGTGTGGCTCGTACACCTTTTGGCTGATTTGGGTGGTGGCCAATCTTCTGCCAGATCCAAGAAAGACGTGTCCCTTCCCAAACTTGGATTATCTAGCTCATCTAGAACTTGGTCTGTAGAATTTTCTATCCTGAATGTAGAGGAAATTTCCATCTTCAGTTCTTGCCAAGTTACAAAATGATTATTCTCGAGCTGACTGAACCATTTGTCTACCAATCCTTCCAGAGTTGTTGGGAATACAACCACAAAGGCATATGTTCCCCCTTCCATTCACTACTTTTGCACAAAGCCAAAAATCATCGAATGTTATCATCTGGTTCTTTTGTTGAAGCTCCTTTAAAGATAGGAAACTTGATAAAAATCCTAGAAAGAAGTGCTATCAAGTTGCCTTTAGCCATTTCTAGCTCATCTCTACTTTGTGACTTGAGTCTTCCACCGCGTGGAAATGTTTTGTTTGGGACTACGTGATATAGGCCTCGAATGAGTTCGAGTCATAGACCACAAGCCTCAATCAACGACACTACCAAGCCCTGGTCCCACTAGGCATACCAAATATTGTGCAGGGTTAGGTGGGCCTACTTGGGCCGACCCTATATGAGGAGAAAGGGTGGTAGCACACTGACCGTGACTTCGAACTGCCTAGACCGGCTTCCATTTTTTGCATAACATGTGACTTACTTTGCAACATATTTGACAGTATCGTCAAATTCGTACAAAACTAGAAAGAAGTACCTAGCACAACAGGAACAAGAAATGATAGGGTGTAATGGAACCAAAATCTTGTACTACTTAATGAAGCAGAGTCACAATGTATTACTTAATGAACAAGAGTTACAATGTATTACTTAATGAAGAAGATTTACAATGTATTACTTAATGAAGAAGGTGCCAGTAGAGTAGTAATGTAATACAGATGCCTCACATGTCCTTAGTAAAGTACTACACATACCTATATTAAGCAAGATATGATGTTGTAGATACAGATACCTCTTGAGCCTTAGCATCTCTCCCACCACCAAAAGAACCACTATAGGGCTAGAAGGAAGGAAGAAGCTTCCTCTATCACACCTTGAAGGTCCAACTCCAGCGACTGTCATCTTCCATCCGATGTTGCTACCCAAGCTTCTTTGGCTATTGTTTCTCATTCAGAGATGTTGTATTAGCTATAGTGATACATAGATAGCACTCGTCACCCACTTCCATCACATTTTTCTTCTTCTTCAACACCATTGGTAGCTTCTCTAACCTTGCCAAAACCATCAATATCCTTGCTCGCAACCTTGGTCTCCTCCCTTGAGCATCTCCCCATCTATCATTCAATAGTGTCCCTTTTTCCTCTGACTCTAGTTCTCGAGTGTCCTGACCTTCATTCGTGTGCCCTATGTCTCCCTTCCCCTACAGCTATATTCATACATCTGTTGCATGTGCCTCGTGCATATGAGTCTATGTCTCCCTATCTGCACCTCTCTCTATGCATCTCTCTTTAGTCTCCCTCACGGTATATAAGTATATGTTTCTTTCCCCCCTATTGAATGTCCCCTCTGATCTGTGCCTCGCCTCGCCAAATTGCATCATAATGGCTTCGATTCCCCAATCTGTCCATTTGCACAATTGAATTATTATGTGATCTTGGAGTTGCACCCCAGAACCGTGTTACAAATGGTGACCATACATTAGCGGCTTGAATGTTGGTTATAGTTAATGTCCCTCTCTTCAATGCATCTAAATACTCGCGAGTGTGTAACAATAATTTGGATGGCCATTGGTCCGGCCAGGTCAGCACTTAATTCTAGAAATTGTAGGCACGACTTTCCTAGTTGGATGCAACCAGAATCCATAGGCAAGATTTCTTCTGAAGCTTGAAGGGATAGTTCTTTATAGTTGATGTATTGAGTATGCTACTCTCTTGAAGCTGGCTGGCTCTTGATTCCTAAAAGTGATAAGACTCTAAAAATGGCATGAATTGGTCCAAAAAGGTTCATTCTTGCACAAGTCGATGTCCTGAATGCCCACCGGATGTACATGCAGACCCACACATACCCACATAAATATATTCACAAACATACACACATACAGGAAATCCAAGCATCCACACATACACACATATATGAGCACACATAATTCATATACACATACATAACCATATACATGAACTCACATATGCATAAACTAAAATACACACAAATCACATAATACTTTTAGACACATAAATACACCCGTAACACCAACACATGCATAAGTACATATAGATAATTACCATTGATATAGAAATACTCCTCATATACACATGTCTACAAACACATAGGCAGACACAAACATAGGCATTCACATTAACACAAAGCCACACATATAGATGCATCGAAACACATACATCAATGTATTTATAAATCACATTCACAAAGCACATACAACACACAGACAAACAAACACTTAGACATATAGACACATACATTAAGGCACCCATTAACACATACCATGGGCACTTAGGTAGCTAATTGCTTCTTTTTTGTTTTTTCCCTTCTTGGAGGTATGAACACACACATCATTAGCAATCTCAAGTCAATGTTCAAATGAGAGATTAGAGTCAAAAAAAATATGATGTTTAGTTTTCTTTGGTTTTTATATGCAAGGAGGACTCCTTCCTGACAACGTGTCCACTTTAAATATTTGTGACTTAGTGGCAAAAATCTCCTTGCTCAACAAGGTCCTTAAAGTAGTCCTATTCTATTCTTGTCACATTCCTCAACACTCCATCAAACATCAAACAACCCACCTAAGTTAGGAGTATTGATCAACTTGAAAGCACATTTGGTGACATAAGAGAATTCAAAGTCACTTTACTTGACCGATTGTGGAAATTGAGCTTTAATTAAATCTCAATCTAAGCTTGTAAGTTGAACATGGATTGGTGTCTCCCATGCAATCATCAACAAAAAGAGGAGACACCATGGATTAGTGTCTCCCATGCTTTAGTAGCTTTCCTAGCCTTATAGGCAAGCTATTCAAGCATCAAGGATCAAGTGTAACTTAGCACCTGAAAGGGAACATCTTACAAGGATCACAATTTGAAAGCTTGAAAGATTCTTAAAAGAAAAAGAATTAATAGCCGTAGGGCATGAAAGAAGCTTGGAAGTCATAAGTTGAGTTGTAATTATGTTAATTCCTTGGCTTAAATCTAAGTTTGACTTCGATAAGGCACTGACCTTCGTGGATCCACAAGTCTTAGGAACACTCTCCTTGTACCAACAAAGGAGCATTCATTTCATTTTCTCATAAGGAATACATTCCTTGATTGACAAGTTCCTTGACCTATGGATTTTTGCATCAATTGAAAAGGCTTTGAGCATTAAAAGAAGAGGGAGTTGGTTTTCGTACACCCAAAGGAGCATAAAAAGGATCATTGGCATATCCTATGCATCTAAATTGTTTGATTGTTTGTCTTATCTTTTGGAAAAGACATTGCAAAGTAGTACACCATGCCACGAAAGGGGGAAAACACATTCCATTAACAAGTTTGTTTGAACATTTTTGTATATTTCATGCACACACACTCATGCCCCTCTTGAAAACTTGAAACTTAATTGTCTTAAGGAATTTGTACATGTATTTAAGAATCGGAAAAAGATTGGGACAACAAAAACCCATAAAAAGTAATCTCTCTTTTGTATGAAGTAGCTTCAGATCCTTTAGCCACACACAAGCACTCTTATCAAGTGGTGAGTCTAAGTTAAATTGAGATTATGTGGCAGCTTCTGAAGACATGCACATAAACCCCATAAATCCTGACAAGGTAGGACTATCAATAACAGACTATCAAACCATTCTAGAATTCAAGAAACTCAATGCCCATAAGATAGGAATCTATCTAGAGGGACTCAACTAACAACTGATAAGGCTTAATAGCCCTAGTTGTTTGACTATCGACCCACCCTAGATAGTGAAATTTTGCAAAGGCAATTGCAAATCTATGTTGATCATTGAAAGTTGGATGTTTCCACTGTGTCGGCTCCTTTTCCCTTATCCTTTTTGGATAGCATGCTAGATGAAGTAGCTTGTCACAAGATTTACACTTTTCTAGATGGCTATAGTGCATATAATCAAGTTTCTATGGTGAAGCAGGGTATCCCAAAGATTATCTTCATTACAAATTGGGATGTTTATGCTTGTACCCTCATGTGCTTTGGATCAAGGAATGCTCCTAATACTTCTATGCCATCCGCATCACATTCATTAATTGTATTTGCAATTGTAGTAGGATGTTTTTCAGCATCCCACACAATATTCCATAGTCCTTTTGCAACCAATACATGACGCATCATATATGCCCATAATGGGTAATTGGTATCATCGAACTTATCTTCAATAGCCAACATACAGAATACATCTTTGCTTTTAGCCATGGCCACCCTGATGCAAAGAAATTACTATGTCGGAAAAAGTTGAACATAACTACCTTGTCAAGTTTAAGTACCTTATCAAAAAGTAGACTTCGAGGCACTTACACTATCGAACCAAAGCGTGTATATATGATTGGCACAAAAAGATGAGATTGGCTGCATAGGAAATTCAAAGGTCAAAACAAGCTCAGGTCATGATTTCTACATGATAGAATGAAGTTGTTTTGAACTCTTAATTGCCTTGAGTATGCACACCAATTTTTGCGTGATTCTGAGATTGTGACCGGAGGATACCAATTGTTGGAGTTGGGGTATGCAAAAACACATGAACAACACAAGGAAGAAGAAGAAGAAGAAGCTTGGAGCACAACACACAATACTAAATTTATTATCAAGAGAGTGTACAAAGAAAAGTAACCCATTAGGGTTATAGACATATATAAAAGCTGGGGAAAAAAACGTCCTAAAGAGGGAAAAAAGTGCCCCGACGGTCCTAGTGTGTTCATACACATCACTACCAAAATATATCAACAATCATCACATTTTGAGCTTGATATCTCCACATAGGTCACTTGATAAGCCCAAACAGGATGATGAAGTTGTTTGTCCTAAGTTGAGCACTTGTTATCTACAAGGTTCATCAATACATTACATAGGAACTTGTTCATACTCTTTGCTTGTTTGTTTGCCTGTGGATGGTAAGGGGTTGATTTCACCATGAAATCTTGAAGTAAACATTCAATGGCTTCATAAAAAACGTTTATGCTTGGGTCACTTACTACCTCGATGGGTAATCTATATCTCGTGAGTATATTCTCAAATAGGAACTTTGCAATGTTTGAGCATCATTCTTACATGTAGCCCTTACTTCTATCCACTTGGTTAGATAATCAATGAAAATAATTAATACTTTGCATGTGAACATCTTGCAGGGGGACTGATGAATCCTATAAAATCTATACCCCACTAGGAGAAAACAAATCCTCCTGTCATTGATCTCAAAAGCATTTCATCTCTTCTAATAGGGTATTGTGCTCTTTGGAAAGCTTTACAATGTTTCACATAGGTATGAATATGTATCCTTGTGAAGAGTGGGCCACCATAGGCCTAAGAATTAAATAGTCTTGATTACTCGATCATGCACAAAGTGTCCACCTACAACACCACTATGTGCAATTTCTAAGATTTTTAGATAATCTCTCTTAGGTATGCATAACCATAAATAATTGTCTCTGCCTCATTTTTCAAGATTATCTCCGGCCAAAGCATACTCCTAAGCTTCTTGTGCTAAGCATTATTGTCTAGTTAAAGTGGCATCTATGGGGAAACCTCGTAATTTTAAGAAATGAACCAATGGAGTGCTCCACTTTGGTATTAAAGAGAAATGGTAGAGAGTTTCATGTTCCATTGGAGGTCGACTGACACAAATAGAACATTGGTTTAGCAAGGTATGTGTCTGGTTCCATGGTAGGCTGCAACGTTTTGTTGTTTAAAGTAATGGTATCCTAACAACCCCATGTGTGTCCACTATAGCAAGGTATGGTTTTCTTCCTCATCCATGCAATAAGATAGGATACCTTGATGTGCGTGTTTGTATATGCTTCCTACTGCCATTTGGTATCATTTTGATCAAGTCGTGTCTCCTTCATTAGTATTTACCTATTTACGAAGAGGTGCAAAATTCAAGATGGGAAATATGGTTTTTGCCCACTTAGGAAGTATTTCTAAGTTGAAAAGATAGGTTCTAGAAGTTCATTAGACACACCTTCCAGGGATTCTCTTGAAGTGATTCGTGAAAGGTGATTGGCTCATACATGGGTTTTAACTTTCTTGATGAATAACTCAAAATTATATTCCATCAGTAAGAAAAATTATCTTACTAGGCATCCTGTATTGTAGGGTTTATTGACCAAATATAGTAAATCCTGATGATCAATAAAAAAACTTGAAATTTTTTGGTGAAAAGATATTGCTGAAATTTCTTTACCACATAAAATATGCCTATTCCTCCATGTTTGGTTGTCATATAATTCTTTTTTGCCATGTTAAGCTACCTACTAATATAAGCTACGTGTAAGTTGAGATTTCCGCTACCTACTAATATAAGCTATGTGTAAGTTGAGATTTCCTTCACCCGTGGGTTGTGTTAGCACACATCCAATAGCAAAAGTGGATGCAACAACGTGAATATGGAAAAACTTATTCATGTTTAGAGTGGTCACTATA
>CM035432.1:63021138-63126138 GCA_020310875.1 Ceratopteris richardii | reverse complement strand
AAAGGATGGAGAATGGAGGGTAGGAGGAAAGTGTATGGAGGGTTGATAGGGCTGAGAGTGATAGGGTAAGGAGGGGTAAGGGTGGGGTTGGGTAGAAGGATAAAGGGAGGGTGAGGGAGTAGGATTATGGGCTCTGGAGAGGGCCAAAATGATAAAATAGTAAAGCTACTAAGGGTGCATATGAGAAAATATGAAACATATGGTAAAATAAGCTGAGTATAGACCATGTGGACTATGTGCACAATGAAAAACACATGATAAATGTGCTCAAAACATGTGGGTTTTGACAAAAAGGCAGAGACAAGTTGGGCGTTTGGGAAAACTAAGTTAAAAAATGAGTTCAGAGGTGCCAAAAGACATGAAAATGACCCCAAGTTTGAAAGAAATGTCCATCCGAAGCGCAATCTAAAGCCAAAAGCATCAGACCAATAAAAATAATATAAATAAATAAATAAATAAATAAATAAATATATATATATATATATTGTTTTTTCATTTTTTTCTTTTTTTCAATCCGTGAGGGTTAGGCAAATCTTAAATAAAAATGAAAAAAAATAAAATAAATAATAAATAATAATAAAAAAAGGAAAAAGGAAGGGGGGGCGGGCGGGAGGGGAGGGCGGTTGTTTTTCTTTTTGAAATAGAAAGAAAGAAAATTAGCTACCAGGGACCCTTTTTTTGTTGAAAAATACCCAAAAAGAGATAAAAAATACAAATAAAATCCAAAGAAATTCAAAAAAATATTTAAGAAAAAACAAAAATTCTAAAAATGCTTTAAAAATTCCAAAAATTTTGAAAAAAAAAATTATTCATGCAAAGGGTTGTGAAATGGCTTCTAATATGCATAAAAACTCAAAGAAAAAGTCTAAAAATGGATAAAAACTACTAAAACTTAAGCAAAAATTGTATGAGAAGGCTATGTACAACCTGGACAGATTTTGCGATTTCGAGGTGATCCTAAAATCTTCACTTGTTTTGATGATAGGCCTTGGGCCGTGATATGATGACTAAGAGAAACTCTTTGCCCTCCATAATCACCAATTGTACTGCACTTCATTTGGTTTGTCTTCCTTTTGGGCATACTGACCATCTGATAGGGCCACCTTTAATCTTTCATTAGAATACTATCTTCTCAATACTGCATCTTTTGTATCTTTGTATCAGCTATTGTGTGACTTAATCTGCAAAATTTTATTTTTTCCATTCCAACTTCTTCAGCCAATGGAATCCTCTGTTTCCAAAGACTTCCAGGTACTCCTTTCGCATCCTTGTAAAGCCCTACACTTACTGCCATAAAAATTAACATAATAGATGATATCCATACCAGTATCCATATCAAAGTGGCCATTGATATAGGATTTGAAGTAGCTTCATCATTGCTGCACTTAAGGGCTTTTGTTTTCTTCTCTCTTCTATGGCCTTTGACTAAGACTATTTCACTCGATTCAATAACCTCAATGATGTCCTCTTTTTCTTCATAGACTTCCTCTCTACTTGAGTTTGGAAAAATTCCATAGCAAGAAGATGTGTCTTCTACTGTTGGAGTTAGACGTCTACAGAAGCACGCAAACAGCACAAGGAAGAAGAAGAAGCTTGGAGCTCAACACACAATACTGAATGTATTACTAGAGAATGTACAAAGATAAGTAGCCCATTAGGGCAATAGGCGTATATACAAGGTGGGGGAAAAAAACCTCCTAAAGAGGGAAAAAAGTGCCCCGGCGGTCCTAGTGTGTTCACACACATCACTACCTAAATATATCAACAAATCCCCCCTGGAAGTGATGCGGTGAACAAGGAGCTGGCACTTATGTATAAGGAAGTGCCAAGCTATGTGGAAATCACTCCACAAAAGGAAGTAAGCTCAAAGCTTTGCGGAAAGCTTCAAACTTCTCCCTAGGCAGAGCCTTCGTGAAAAGGTCTGCTATGTCTTCCTGCATGGGCACATATGCCAAGCTTATCTCCCCAAGAGAGAACCTCTCCCTGACATAGTGATAATGCACCTCAATGTGCTTAGTGCGAGCATGGAACACAGGGTCCTCACAACTGCCAATGCGCTCTGACTGTCAGTGAAGATGGTGGTGGCAGAAGACTGGCCAACACCCAAATCAGCCATAAGGCGTTTGAGCCACACACACTCAACTGTCGCTGTGAAAGCTGCCCTATACTCAGCCTCACAACTGGAAGTGGCCACAGTAGGCTGCTTCTTGCTCAACCAAGATATACATGAGCTACCAAGCATGAAGCAAAAACCACTGGTGGACACACGAGGGTCATAGCAACCAGCCCAATCTGAGTCAAAAAAAGCATGCAAATCTGGCGGTAGTGATCCCCCCTTGGGATAAAACAACCCAAGTAACCGAGTACCACTAAAGTAGCGAAAGATGCGCTTAACTGCCTTCCAATGCATAACTCCTGGGCAATGCATAAACCTGCTCATCTGTGAGACAGCGAACTGAATGTCTGGCCGAGTAATGCATAAGTAAATCAAGCATCCAACAACCTGCTGATAGAGAACAACATCAAATGCATCTCCAGCATCATGAAGACTCAATCGTAAACCTGTCTCCATAGGAATGGCAATAGGCTTACAGTCTTCAAGGCCAAAACGCTGCAATAATGTGTCAATATATTTCGTTTGACACAAAGCCATTCCACCATCAACTTGCATAAACTGAATGCCCAAATAGTGATGCAAATGCCCCAAATCAGACATCTCAAATGAGGCATGCAAATCAGCCTTGAAATCAGCAATATGCTTCTCAATAGGACCAACGAGCAGCATGTCGTCAACATAGACAACAATGATCAGAAGCACATCATTAGCACGCTTAACATATAAGGTGCTTTCAGTTGGACTCTTTTCAAAACCATGTGCAACCAGATAGGCATGTATCTTCTCATACCAAGCACATGGTGCTTGCTTTAAACCATAAAATGCCTTCTTTAACCTGCACACCTGGTTTTCATGCCCTTTCTGCACAAAGCCACGGGGCTGAAAAACATACACTTCTTCATGCAAGTCACCATTCAAAAATGTTGTTTTAATGTCCAACTGATGTACATTCCAACCATGATGGGCTGCAAGTGCACAAATGCTCCGAACAGTAGTCATACGGCATGTAGGTGCAAAGGTCTCATCAAAATCCATGCCTCTTTCCTGCGCATAACCCTTTGCAACAAGCCTAGCCTTATATCTGTCAACTGTACCATCAGGTTTACGCTTCAGCTTGTATACCCACTTAGTGCCAATGGCCTTCTTTCCAGGAGGCAAGTCACATAAAGACCATGTACCATTCTTCATTATAGCATCATATTCAGATTGCATAGCAGCCATCCAATTTTCTCAATTTTGTGCTTCATCAAAAGAAACACGCTCATTCTCATCACAGAGACTAGATGTAGCCATAGCATAGCAATCTGATGTAAAGGAGGCACTATCAGAGCCTGAACGAGTACGATATGACAAAGGTGCATCTAATTTGCTATCACGCAAAGTCTGCACCAGCCACTTTGGCATAGTTTTTGCCTACTCAATATCAGCTCTCTCATCAATAAGTGCATCATGTAAATCTGCATCAGAAATGGAATGATCTGCATCATCATATGAAACCTGCAAAGGCTGAGAAGTTGCCTCATTAGGACCAGCACTAGACTGTCCACCTGTAAAAAGAGCTAACAGATGTCTCCTTAGTACATGAAAGCAATGGCTGAATAGCATCTTCCACAAAAACAACATCACGGCTAACCAGAATGCATTTAGTATGTGGATGATACAGACGATAGCCTTTACTTTCAGAACTGTACCCAACAAAAATACATTTTGCTGCCTTATCATCCAATTTTCTGTGATGTTGTTCAGGCACTAGTGCATATGCCAAACAACCAAAAACCTGCAGATGAGCAACAGATGGCTTGCGATCATGCCAAGCCTCATATGGAGTGATAAACTGTAGCTCTTTAGTGGGACACCTATTAAGTACATATGCTACACACATGACAGCTTCAAGCCAGAAGCTATGTGGTAAAGCCTGACTCTTGACCATACACCTCGCCATCTCCATGAGTGACCTGTTCTTCCGTTCAATAACTCCATTCTTTTGAGGTGTATACGGCACTGTACACTGGTGTTTTATCCCACGTTCAGCCAGAAATGCATTAAAATCAGAAGACATATATTCCTTCCCTCGGTCAGAATGGAGGGTGCCCATTTTACATGCTGACAGGTTTTCAGCCAAAACCAAAAACTATTTAAAGCACATGAACACTTCGGACTTTGCTTTGAGTGGATATACCCATGCATGCCTAGAAAAATCATCAATGAAAGTCACGAAGTAAAGGTAATTTCCAAAAGAGGGTGTCTGCATAGGACCACAGGCATCACTATGTACAAGCTGCAATTTCTGTGTAGCTCGAACTGAACTATCTTTTGGAAAGGAGGAACGCTGCATTTTGCCCAAAATACAGCCTTCACAAACATGTTTTCCAGGTGCCTCAAGTTTGGGCAAAGAGGACACCATTTCAGATTTCTGTAGGTGTAGCAAACTAGAAAAATTCAGATGACCAAAGCGTGCATGCCAAAGCTTTGCATATGACATAGCCTGAGAATCATTTACTGCACATGCCAAATCATTTTCAGATCTTTCATAGTGTATGAGCTTATACAACCCAAGACATAAAATGCCAAAAGCAATAATCACATCGCCATTTGACAGATGATGAACTGTACACCTGTCATCAACACACAACCAAGCCAATCTTGGCTAATGCAGAAACTGATAACAGGTTCTTTTTTATCCCTGGCACAAATAAAGCATCTGACAAAGTGAAAGAACTACCATCAGCAGTAGTCAAGATGATCTTACCAACTCCCATAACAGGATAAGAGGAGTTGTTGGCGCATGTAACAGTATTCCCTGTAGGGGCAGGCTCGAGTGAAGAGAAGAAACTACGCTGCGAGGTAATATGTTTGGTTGCTCCACTGTCAAAATACCAAAAATCTAAGTCTACTGCAGACATGCACTGCTCATGAGAAGATGGGTCAAAACTGTAGTAAACGCCCATTCTTCTTCCTGCACAAGATTTGCAGACTTTGTTTTTGGTGTAGAGGCCTCTACAACAACCATTCCAGCCTCTTTAGCAGCCAGTTTTGGACAGTTCTTTATGATATGATCATTCCCTTTACAGTAGTTACAAAACAATTTATGCTTTTCTGATTTCTTCTCATCTTTATCTTCCTTCTTCAAATATGCATAATTAGCAGATTTCTGCTTACTAGTTGAAGAGCTCCATTTTCCTTTGCAAGGCCTATTCAAGAAAAGTGGGAATTATTCAAGTCCCATTCATATTACTTACTATGTTAAATTCTCACATTTGAGCCCAGCCTTGATACCCTATTTATAATAAAAGTATCCTTAATATTAAAGCATCAATCTAATATACTCCAATCAAGAGGTAATAACATTTTGTAGTGTGTGAATGAGTCAAAAAGAAAAACATTGGAACACAAAGAATTGTCTCAAAATCCTGTGTAATTCCCATTTTTCCTGAATAGGCCTTTTGCCCTTCTAACTAGCCAGGAAAGGTTGATCTGCAACTCGCATAATGGACCTGTTTTGCCTGGACTGATCTTCCTTCAACAGAACAGAGACTAACTCCTCAAATGATAAGGCATTTGGATTGCCTTTCATCATCAACCGAAGACTAGAAGCAAAACTCTGATATGAATCAAGAAGACCATTCAGAACGGTCTGCACAAGTGAGCTATCTGGTATAACCTCATCAGCAGAAATCAACTGTTCCTTCAAGCCTTTGATCTTCATTAGGAAATTGTCCATAGAATCACCTTCATTCATGCGCTCACTCTCCAACTGTTTTTGGAGGTAAGCAACACTAGCCTCATTCCTAGCTTGGTACAATGTGGTAAGTGTATCCCAAGCATCCCTAGCTATTCTGCAAGAGCAAGTATGAGGAATAATGGCACGTTTGACAGACAAAGCTATCAATGCATGTGCCTGGGCATCTCTGCCATCCCAACGAATCTGCTCTGCAGTACGCGCAACAAAAATAGCAGCACGAACAGGAATCTGTGGAATATCATCTTTGACACCATCTTCATCAGCTCCAGCAGCTGTATTTGCAGTACCTGTCATTACAGGTGTAACAGGACGCCTTTCAACACCCTGCACAATGTTCCACAATCCTTTTGCAACCAAAACATGTCGCATCATATAAGCCCATAATGGGTAGTTGGTACCATCCAACTTATCCTCAACAGCCAACATACGGAATACATCACTGCTTTCAGCCATGGCTGGTGACTAAAATACCTTGATGCAGAAAATTGACTGTATCTCAAAAAGTTGAACAGAACTGCCCCAACGAATTCTGCTAGACTTGTAGCAGACTTCGAGACGCTTATACTGGCAAACAGAAACTGGTATATACCTTTGGCACAAAAAGATAAAATAGCCTGCACAAGCACTGTGATAGTGTGTTCGGAGGCCGAAACAAGCTCAGATCGCGATTTTGGCACCACAAGGCGAAGCTGTTTTTATCTCTGAAACACCTTGAGTAGGCGCACCAAATTTCGTGCGAATCTGAGACTCCAAATGGAGGAGTGTCGATGGCGCCCTAGATGAAGCGACGACCTGCTCTGATACCAATTGTTGGAGTTAGACGTTTGCAGAAGCACGCGAACAGCACAAGGAAGAAGAAGAAGCTTGGAGCTCAACACACAATACTGAATGTATTACTAGAGAATATACAAAGATAAGTAGCTGATTAGGGCAATAGGCGTACATACAAGCCAGGGGAAAAAAATTTCCTAAAGAGGGAAAAAAGTGCCCCGGCGGTCCTAGTGTGTTCACACACATCACTACCTAAATATATCAACATCTACATGGATCCAAGCCAACATGTTTTCTTCTTCATATAGATCTCCTTCTAGGTTGTCCAACAATTCTTCTTCCATACAAATACCAATAGTCTGCATCATGCTGGTATATCTTTGGTTGTCTGGACCTTCTTCTAAAAATATCTATTGCAAATCTTTTCCCTCTTGATTTACCTAGATTGTGTCCTTACCCCAGTCATGCAGCACATTGGCATGCCTAACGAAGGTCTGCCAATCAGCAAGGGGAAACTTCCTTCTACCTGTGGAAGTTCTCTCCTTCTCTTTATGGGGTTTATTCCTTTTTAAGCTCTCAAGCTCTTTCCTTAGCTGAATTATTGGGTCTTCAGGTTTTGGAGGATATGATAAATTGGAAGAGCTTGCCCCATACCGCTATCAAATTTGCTCTAATCTTATAGCTATATTGATAAATTCTTCTATTATTGTTGTCGGTAAAACTAACTCCTTTATTTTACATTGTGTTGATATGGGAAGTGGTTTAGCTAACCACTTCTTGATAAAAAGATCATGGGGAGGATCCGGTAGTTTGGCCATTAATGCCTTGGCTCTGGTAACAAATTCTAGGAAGGTCTCCCTAGGACCTAAGTCTTAAATTATCTAGTTATTCAATAATGCTTTCAGTTGTGTTCCCTTGTTGGAACTGTGTCCTAAATGCTTCCTTCATCAAGTCCCATGTGGTGAAATGGTTGTCCGAAAATTGACTAAACCATTTGTCTGCTAGCCCTCCTAATGTTGCAGGGAAAAGAATCAAAATTGCGTCTTCTTTTCCCATCAGACCCCTTGTCTTACATAAGGCTAAGAATCTCCTAATGTGCTCATCTGGGGCTTGTTGTGCTAATCTTCTAAAGGATGGAAATTCGATATTCAATCTACAAAGTAAAGTTTCCAAATCTACTTGGGGTGCCATATTATTTACTGATGATGTCGATGACAATGGACTGGTTGATCTTCGAATAACCTTCCTTCTTTTTGCTTTGCAAGGGACCCTCAAGCTTTGAGACCAAGTTGCGGTCATGAACTGTTCATACTCCTCTTAGATTAAGATAGTTCCAATGGAAGAAAGATTACCTCTTAATTGAGTATAGTACTGTCGGTACCCTTGAACTCTTCTACACTTTGCAAATTGCTTCTCCTATGCTAAAGCCTCCTTGTGGTCCCACCATGCATCCAAAAATTTTTTGGGGGATTCTTGTGCAGAAAGGGACTTGAGTGTTTGTTGGAGAAGGAAGAAAGATAAGAAGAAAGTGGTTTGCAAGAGTCCATGTGCTTTAGACTTCTTTTATCTGGTGGTAGAGGTGAGTCTGGATCATAACGGCATATTGCATGTTTCATAATGGCATTTATTGCTCTCCCTGATCAAGATGACCCATGCATCCGGATAGTCTAACAAGTTTAACTCAAGATTGTAAAACCTTCTTTCCAAGAACCTCACTGCATTTGCAATCACTCTCCATCCACATGAGGTGATGTCTTTCTGTAATGGCACATGTATTTGAATGTATCCAAACCTTTTTTCTTCATTCAATTGAGGAATTCCTGGAATTTTTTATCAATATGCATTTTGAGCTCCAAATTCTTAACCAATAATAAGATACAAAAGTTCACATGCAATATAAAGTTCAAGATGACCTCTTTTAAACACAACTAATTCAAGAGATTAGGGGCATCCAAGCTTCTTTGATGGGCCTAATCGCTTGAATTGGTCATGTCCAAGCAAGTATCATATTTCTAGCTATATGAATGAATGCTCCATATAGAACAACTTAATGTGTGTATAAATGCTATTTTCAACATTAAGTATATGTTTCTATAAAGTTTAGGGTGAGAAATCAAACATGACCGATGCAAGCGATTAGGCCCATCCGATATTCTCTCATGACCCAAATCGCTTGAATCGGTCGTGGCTCATGCTTTGTTTCTGTTTGTATTTCTAGTTATTTTGATGACTTTAAAAGTTTCTTTTGACTTTTTTTTACCTAAGTTTTCGATTTTTTTCACAGTTATCTATATTGGATGAAGACAACTACATTGGTAGGGGAAAGGCAACAAGGAAAACCATAGAGGAGAAAGCAAAGACAAAGGTGGATATTCATTCAATGATCCACTATCTTCCAAAATTAAATCCAGAATTATTTTGTCTTATTCATAAGCACTATAGTGAAGAGCCATGCAAATTTTGCACTATTCTCCTTGAGGACTCTTTCAAGATACATGGGTTTTACTTCAATACCCTTTAATGCATACAGAGTTTAGCTACTTCAAAGAATAGTTGCATTTAGGATTTTTGAATATGCCCCAGGATTCAATGCTTCAAGGGAAGGCTACTTCCTTTGTTACTCAAGCTATGCAATGGTTGCAGGGGTGTGAGATGTTAAAAGTATAGTTGGCTAGAGGAGAAAAGAGTACCTTAGATATAGAGGAGATTTGCCAGAGCCAAGCTCATTCAAAAGACTCAAGAAGGATTAAATGTATTTCTTTTCAAAGCTTATTACTCATGAAATATACATAGATACACATATTTATTGCCCAAAGGGATATAAGACATTGCAAATATGAAGGATGTAATCCTTTTTTGTGTAATTGATCCATGTCCTAATATTAATCCTTTTTTATCCATGATCTATTTTTCTCTGGTGAAAGTCCTATTTATCTAATGATAATATGTTTCATGAGCTCTTTTGTAATTTTCTTCTCAAGAATCAATCAAAAATCTCTTTGAAGGTAGATTTGCCAAATTCAAGCTCATTCAGATGACTCAAAAAATATGTACATACATATACATATTTCTTTTCAAAGCTTATGACATCATGAAATGCACATACATAGACATCTTTATTTCTCAAAGAAATAAAATACATTGCAAATATTAAGGCTTCCTTTGGAATGTAATCTTTTTCATTTTGTGATATTGATCCATGATGTTTTTTTTCTAGTGATAGTCCTATTCTTTTGATGACAATATTTGGCATGAGCTCCTTTGTAATTGTCTTCTAAAGAACTAATCAAAAATATCATTGGAGGCATTACTTTTTGTTACTCCTCCTCCTTTCCTTGTGCACCTAAAGAAGCTTTTCCTTGCTTGATAATGAGATTTTTCCATGCCTTGGGTGTTCCATTTGGCAAGTGTTTCCTTTTCTGCAAAGAATGCACCATGCACAAGAAGAATATGCTAGAATAACAAAAGATTTTCATCAGATGTTTATTTCAATTAAAGAAAACTAAATTAAATAAACTATCTTTGAAACTCACCAAGTAGTTTATTATGTCTTTGGCACTCCATGCCTCTATGATGGTTTCTATAAGCTCTGTGGTCGCCTTTCTGAAATCTGTCAGATAGCTATTTGATGTTACCTGCTGCCTCATGATCTTTTAAAAATTATCTAGTTTGACCCACACCTCCATTCTCTTTTTTGTTATTTCTCATTTGCTTTTTTCATTAGCCGTGAACTCACAAAATTTTCTCCAGCAATTCCACATGGCATTTAGTTGTTTGTCATCATGGTTGTTGAAGAATCTCCTTGCTTTTGCACCTCCCATTGAGACATCCTGTATTTTATGAAAGCTTCGGATCTTTTATTAGATGAACATCACCACCATGAAATCCCATTTATGAAAGTAGAGATTCACATTTTTTTATGTATTGTATGTAATTCCTTGAAATCTCTCAGAGCCTTGAACGATAGACTTGTAAACCATCCTCACCATCTCCTACAAATCTAATTAGATCATGAAGATCATGAAAAGGGGGATACCTTCTAGTTTGTGGATCAATTAGATAAACAGATCCATCTACCCATATGTCTATGTTTTTTGCCTTCTTTCTGCAATCCATCCACTTCAGAAGGCTGAAGAGCGCTTCCGAATACCTTTCTTGTCGTTGCATACTCATGACTAATTGCAATGTTGATATGGAAATTATCACAATGATTTTGGCTGCTTGAAATCTCAGTGAGTGTTTGGGTTGAGGTTCTACATGGTCTACTACGAAGAGTGATGCGAAAGTGTCTAAAATGACATGAAAGAGAGAAACAGGCTTGTTATGGAAAGTAGAGTGAAAAGGTGCAAAACGTCATAAGCACACATTATATAGGTCCGTGAACAATAGGAAAATTTGAATTTTCATGAATGCCCGATGAGCACAAACTTCGAGGCGTAAGATATCACACATACTTTTCATGATTATCACACGAGTTTCTCTCTTCAAAATTTGCATAAGATACGTTTTAAATGCGCTTACACGAAATTTCTTAAAACAATTTGACAACTTTAATCCAGATTAAGCACAACAGATTGAAATCCTCACACGGCCCTTTTTTGGCCGTTTTTCATCCTAATGAGGTCAGAGTAGTTGCACACAACCAAAAGTTCCTCATACATCTTCCCACTTATGAATCAGGGATGACTATCAAATTCTCTCTCTCTCCTCTACAATTATAATTATCCCTTACAATTATGTTACAAAACCTTGCTATGAGAGGCAAGTGTTGAATAGACTTATGGGTTTAGGCACTCACAAGAATTTGCATCACCAATTCTAGGAGAAACCTAACTTCTAGTGCATTTATCAGCAATGGGGAAGGGAAACGATCTCCCCTACTTGGAGTTATGTTATTCAACCTTGCCAATAGAATTAAGAAATGTAATATTCTTGTACTTAGACAAGAATAGCTGCCCAACACCTAGGCACTATCAAGAATCGTATTATAGAACATTGGAAAATGTAGAAGTATGACCAAAGCACTATTTAAATTCTATGTAATATTCTTGTACTTAGACAAGAATAGCCCAACACTTAGGCACTATCAAGAATTGTTATTACAGAACACTGGAAAATGTAGGGAATAGGAAAAAGCATGTTTAGGTATGACCAAAGCATTATTTAGATTCTATGTACATCCCCATTGTATCCATGCCAATGTTTCATGTCTGATTCTTTTCAATCACTTTCAGTTTACAATTTGTCTTACAAAGACAGAAAATCATGTATTTGCTCACTCATAGGACATATCAACAAAAGAGGAAAGGAAAATCAAAATGTATAGTTCTAGGAGTGCAACCAATGTATGAAAGAATATATCTCTTAAAGTTAATGACATAAATCTTCTACAGTGAGCGAATAGATATCTATTGTCCCATGCAAATGAAAGAATCTCTATAGATTATAGCGCTCAATCCAGCATCATCAGAAAGAACATGAATTTCTACTTCATTTATGTTGAGATACTAGACTTCAACAGTCTCAAATTATTCCTGCAAGACCACATTCTCTTCCCCATGATTTCGCCATTGATGCGCAATGATACCATTTCTTAAAGCTTTCAATCACATGAACTCACCCAAGCAACCTTGATAGAAGACCTCCATATCAGCACGCCTTTGAAAATCAGCTATGTATGAGGTGCGAGAAGAGGTTTATAAAATTCTGCCAAAACTTGTGAAAGCATAATTTGCTTTAAGGAAACAGTTCATCATGAGCTGTGCAAAATCAGTTAGAAGAGAGGTTCATGGTTTTCTGCAAAACCTGTTAAATGGCTACAGAGATTAAAGATAATAAACGGGATTACAACAGAACTTAATGCACTTATATCGCGACGAATCTAAGACATCGTTGGGGATGAAGTCGTCGACACACAAGTTGCGATATACAAAGGATTCTCTTGGCTCTCCAGAAATGCCATGTATCCTTACAGTTACATATTAGTTTAAGTTAGGCTTTGCTTGTCCTCTTCGACATCTTCTCGTAGAAGAAGAATCCAAAGAGTGAAATCACAGAGAACGCCGAGAAAACTGCTGCGGCGATGTCGATTGATGCATGCCTTCCTGAAATCGGTTCGATCGTGAACAAATTGCTGGTCCTTTGCGCATTTGAGCTTTGCCCATATGCAACCTTTTCTCCAGCTGAGTCGAGAACGTATGCACGCACGAAGTAATGTGCAAAAGGAATCTCCTTACCCACGAGCCACTTAGTCGTATTTCCTGCGCGGTTGTAGGGCTGAGGGGAGGCGATCTTGAATCCGCAGGTCTTGTCCTTGGACAAGATGTCGTTTGTCTTCCTCCATGCTCTGTCAACCTGGCTCGGTGCACCAAAGCATAGCTTAAGCTCTACTGTCTTGTACGAACTGTCGTCCACTTGTGCCGCTGAGTTTAAGGCCCATGTCACCAACAGCTCATCTGCACCAGCTTTAGTTCCTGTAGAGGTACACAGAAAGTTGCATTCTCACATCAATGATAGGATTTAACCCATACAGAACTGATACTAAACGAGGGAAAATGGGAAATTATGAGCTTCCCGTCACGCAGGAAACATGCAGAAAGCAAGCAAACTTCACGTTGAGAGTCATATATAGCAGCTTATTCCATAAGCTTTCCAGAGACAAGGAAGAGCATGCACACCAAGATGAGATGAATTGCAGGCAATGGGAGATCCTTCGGAGGTTGTTCGGCAACTGCCGTTCTGCCATCACGTTTGGCATGCATATGCCTCTCTCCCTAACAAATTCGGATGTGGCAGGCAGAAAACAGAAAGGATTCCTTTTCTCACTCAAACGCAAACAAGATGCTTAATCAAATAGTAAGTGCACTTGCCATTAGGAGACGTATTATCCGCTCCAGTGACAGATACTGTGAGGCTATTGCTTAACTCAGAAAACAGCGTTGCTCCTTCTGCCATAATGCTTGACATGTGCACTAACATAATGAATGGAACCACTCTTAGAATTGCCAAATCCATGGAACCTGTGACCAATATAAACTTCCATCAATATTCCAGAAAACAGAACTTTGTAAGAGTTTTGCATCATGCGAAATGAAAGCTCAATTCAATAGATCACATCGCATATTATTATGTGTAACGTCTGCCCCGCCGAAGAATGTTAATAAACACATCTTGCCATGCAAACCAGAATAAGATTGATTGAATGATAAATTGCAGGTTGTATGGGTTTCTTACTCTGGACTAAAGAGACCATCGCGAGGCCATCGCTTCTCGCACTTTTAATACTATATAACACGAACTAAATATGTGTACCAAAATATGGTCTTAATTTCAGTTTTGAACCAGAATATCACTAAAACAGTAATCAGGTATCCGACGTGGTTATCACAACCATCATCAAAAGAGATTCTGAATTTTGTTGAAGTCATCAAATAGAGCTATCATCCTTATAAGTATGAAATTCAGTTGAATTGTGGCTCTAGTGTGTCTCAAGCATGTGTATTGTGCATCCGATCTACTGAACATAGTTTTCATGGATAACAAATTGAGGAAAGTTCATTAGGGAGAAAAACATTCTGAATGAATATCAAAATAAACGATGCTGAATTACAAGAGATGCCTAGAAAAGCACGCATCACCCGTTAGAATGCTCTATTTATGGAGGTGGAGTATCAGAAAAGGAGCTAGCCTTTTTCTATGTGATGTACATAGAAGCGGAGTGTAATTTTGATTGAGGAATCAAAGTGACGATGAATTGCACGAGCGTAGTGACATGCTGAGTTTCTCTGTGCTTCGTACCAAGGAACCTACAATGCTGCGAAAAATAGTAGTGTGCCCTTGCAACCGAGAGTACAGCGAACCAACAAACAATGCGCATTTCAATCTGTTTGCGGGTGCGAGAAAAGGAAAGCAAGGTAACCGGCGTCTGATGAGAGAGAGCTGTTACCTTAATCCGTTGAAAAACTTGGAGCTTAGAATTCGTAACTTCTCGTCTGTGCGGCGTATTGAGATTTTCGCACTTCCGCAGCCCTCCGTCTGATAGGCAGCCGTGAAAGTGCAACTTCGCAGCGAAAGGAACGTCACTGGACAGTGTACAGAAACGCGGCTTAATGTAAAGTAAAGGGAAGAAGCTTGAGGCTGCGGCAGTCGACCGTGGAAGTCGTGGCACGTAGGTGTGAAAGTTGTGATTCGACAGATAATCAAGCTGTGGGCCGTGTGGCTATGGCTGCTTGGAAGACGCATCTGAGTTTGGAGACTGAGAGTCTGAGACATCGGCATCACGGCTGGCATGACGCGTCTTCTAAGTTCTAATCTTGGGAGTTGGGTCAGGACTCGGCACGTCTTGAGCGATGGTGGTACGGTGGTACTGTCATCTACCTATGAGCTCTTTCCCAAAATACTCATATTTTATTTCGAGAGAGCGAGAAAACGTCCCAGATGATACGTCAACATGTTGACATTCCTAACTCATTGTTCGCAACATGTGCCCTCTTAAGTTCTGAAGCGATGATCAAATTGGGCATCCGATCCTCCACGTACACAAGCTAATGTATCCATAAGTACAAAAGATGAAGTACACAAGTCAAAGGAGAAATGTGCACCTTTCGAGTCGTATTTTCTGTTGACTTTTGGACTCATATCCTCTAATTATTATATTTGTACTTTTCCACAGTGGAAGGAGAGACACTCTCCTAACTATATTGGAAAGTCCTCAACTTTCTTCTTAGAAGAATTACGAACTTCAAAAGTTCCCAACTTTCAAGCACCATAAGATTTTTGTTACAGAGAATAACAAGCTGAGAAGCAAGTGGCTCCCACACAAAGAGATGAAAAAATCATTAAGCTTCTCAATCCAATATAGTACCCTCTGTGGATGAAATCCAATATAGTACCCTTGTGTTGGACAAGGGCAAGGGTGAGCACCAAACAGCCCAAGTCGAAGTAAGCATGAGCAGGCGTCGAAGAAGGGGAAGCATGAAGGAAAGAAGCCACACAATCCTACTTGGTCTATACCATCTTTTTCCATCATCGCAAGAGTGACTTTTATCACTACAATTTTGTAAAACAAAAATCCCAATTTTGATTTGAAGCTCATTTCAGTCAGGAAAATAGTTATAGGACCTATTTTTAACTATGTCGAATACTAGATATGAAAGGGGTCGAAACTAGGCCAAAAACTATAAATAGAGTTTGTAAGTTCATTTTGAGGGGTTAGCTTATTGGAGATTGTGAAGAGAAAAGAACATTTACTGTAACTTTCATCTTGATGAATACAAGACTTCATTGCTCCACTCTATCTTTTCTTTCTCACATGCGTGTGTATATGTGCATGTGCATTCTTGTGCTTCTCACCTTCATATTTTTTTCCCATCATCATAAGAGTGACTTTTATCACTATATTTTTGTACAAAAATCCCAATTTTATGACTTGAAGCTCGTTTGAACCTATTTTTAACTATGTCGGATACTAAATAAGACCTTAAATAGTTATAAGACCTATTTTTAACTATGTCGGATACTAAATATCATAGCTGTCAAAGCTAGGCCAAAAAATATAAATAGAGTTCGTAAGCTCATTTTGAGGAGTTAGCTAATTTGAGATTGTGAAGAGAAAAGAATATTTATTGTTACTTTCATCTTGATGAATACAAGACTTCATTGCTTCATTCTATCTCTTCCGCATATGTGCGTGTATATGTGCATGTGCATTCTTGTCTTCTCACCTTCACATTTGCACACACCATTTTCTCACAATCTTCATATCACCCTCATGTTCTATTGGTTGAAAATTTGATGTTAGCTTATCATCAATGTTGCTACTCTCCATTGCTCTATGAGAGAAACTTCTTTGGCATCATTGTCGACGAAAGCCACTCGATGGACGAGAGTGTGATGGTAATACCCCCCCTTAGCTTCTCCGTCCATCTTCTTTGGCGCCAAAAATTCACCTCCAAAACCATATGCCTTCCCTTCCCTATTCATTCCTCATTTGTTTGTGTGTGTGTGTGTGTATCATAGAGAGAGAAAGAAAGAGATTTTGTACATTTTGCATTTTTTTTGTTGTCTTCTTGTTTTTTCTAGGTGATGATTGGCTCCAAAATCCCACACCAATATGATAAGCTATTTCACAAGTCCCGAGGCATCATGCTCAAAATATCATGTTATACTGAGAAAATGTGTGTTTTTAGCATAACAGTAGCACAACATGACAGGGCTCCCTAGTGCCCTTCTTGACATAATCGATGCACCTACATTTGGATGAAAATTTCACTCTGTCGTGAAAGAGCTCTCTCTATCATGGGGGAAATCTATCATGATAGGCTCACTCTATTGTGACAAGCTTTGGCTATCGCGACAAAGCACCCAAATGAACCCATCATGGATCTATGAAGATACCCACTTATGGATGTGTAAGGTAGCTCAAGCCAAAGAGAAGCACCTAGAAACCAATGAGCCAAGAACCTCAAAGAAGAACATACCCTTAGAGTACCTAGCCTATGCACATATGATATTCCCGATGAGGAATTTGAGCCTCATGGTTGGGTGACAATATTCGCAACCATGGACATAGCTATCAATGAGGAATAGTGGACCCCTCATTGTGATGAGGATGGATACAATGTATGATTTTTCATGTGTGGACCTATAATGGATGGAGTACAAGAAGATGAATACATTTCAATGAATACCTTTGCTGAATCTAAAGAGGAATACTTGTATCTAGTAGGAGCCAAGCATCCAAAAGAAGACACAATGATCAAGAAGGAGGAATCTATAATCCCTGAAGAGAAGGAACCAAAGAAAAAGAAGAAGAGTAAGAAACTTTCCAAGAAGAGGAGGAATCATTATTCTAGGTACTGGAAAACTTCAAGAAGCATAATATTGAAGACAAGAAAATCTTAGTAAGAATGACAAAGAGAGAAACCTTGACAAGAGAAGCATATGATAACAAGGCAATAATGAAGAAAGTAGTTGTAACAATTGAAGAGCAAGAGGAAAGATGCATGTATATAGATGATGATTTAAGCCCTAAAGAGGAGGAAGAGCTAATTGCCCTCTTGCAAGAATATAGAGACGCATTCGCTTAGACATACAAGGATTCGAAAGGGGTAGAGCTAGAGATCTACTGCTATAGGATTCTGATGACCCCAACGGCAAGAACCATGAAACAAAACCCTACACATTGTAATGATATGTATGTTGACAAGATCAAAGAAGAAATAAATAGGCTGAAAGAATCTGGATTTATCTATGAGATTGAACATACAAAATGGGTATATCCCATCATAGTGATGCCCAACAAGAGTGGTAAATTATGTGTTTGTATTAATGTGAACAAAGTTAACGTAGACACAATTTGAGATATTTATTTACTTCCTAATCACAGAGCACTTGTTGGAATGAATTTCAACCAAAGAATTTTACACCTTCTTTGATGGATTCTTGAGCTACAATCATGTATTCATAGCCTCTGAAGATCAACACAAGATGGCTTTTGCCAAAAGTCACCCATATATGCATTCTGTGTGATGGCATTTGGGCTCACCAATGCACCAACCACCTTTCAGAGGTTGATGTGTCATGTCTTTAAGTAATTCATACAAAATACTTTGGAAGTATATGTGGATGATCTTTGCGCACATTTGAATGTGAGAAAGGATCACATCCTAGAACTCAGACTAATATTTGAAAAATGCAAGGAATCTTATGTGTGCTTAAATCTAGGGAAATGTGTATATATGATAAGGTAAGGTAAAATTTTAGGTCATATTGTTTCCAAAAATGGTATATCAACAGATGAAGATAAACTTAGAGCTATCATAAAGTTACCCAAACCCAAGAATGTGGAATAGGTACAAGCCATTATGGCCCATTGCGGATACTACAGACAATTCATCCACATTGTATGCCATTATAGCCAAACATCTTTATAATATTTTGACCAATTTCAAATGGACCAAAAAGTATGAGAACTCTTTCCTATAGCTTAAGAAATGCTAGTGCTCAACTCCTACACTGACCAGTCTAGACAAGAATAGGTTGTCACATGTTCACGTTGTTGCATCCACTTTTGCTATTGGATGGGTGCTAACACAACCCATGGGTGAAGGAAATCTTGACTTACACATAGCTTATATTATTAGGTAGTTGAACACAAAAAAAATGAATTATATGAAAACCAAACATGGAGGAATAAGCATATTTTATGTGGTAAAGAAATTTCAACATTCGCCAACAAATTCAAGTTTTCTTATTGATCATCAAGATTTACTATATTTGATCAATAAACCCTACAATACAGGATGTCTTGTAAGATGGTTTTTCTTATTGATGGAATATAATTTTGAAGTGGTCATCAAGAAAGTTAAAACCCATGTACGAGCCGATCACCTTTCACTACTCACTTCAAGATAATCCCTACAAAATGTGTCTAATGAACTTCCAAATTCCTATCATTTCAACTTAGAAGTAGTTCCTAAGTGGGCAAAAACCATTTTTTCCATCTTGACTTTGGACCTCTTCATAAATAGGTAAAGATTAATGAAGAATACATGACTCCATCAAAATGATACCAAATGTTAGCATGAAGTATATACAGACACAACCATCAAGGTATCATATCTTGTTGCATGAATGAGGAAGAGAACCATAGCTTTCTATAATGGGCACACATAGGGTTGTTAGGATATCATTACTTTAAACAACAAGACCTTGCAAAATCTAAAACACTTAGGTGTATATTGGCCTACCATGGAATCAAACATACATACCCTCCTAAAGAAATGTCCTATTTGTGTCAGTAGACCTCCAATGGAACATGCAACTCTCTTCCATGTGTCTTTAACACCAAAGTGGAGCATTCCATTGGTTCATTTCTTAAAATCAGGAACTTTCCCCACAGATGCCACTTTATCTAGACAACAATGATTATCACAAGAAGCTTATGAGTATGCTTTGATCGGAGATAATCTTTAAAAATGAGGCAGAGATGGTTATTTATGGTTATGCATACCTAAGAGCGATTATTTGAAAATCCTAGAAATTGCACACTGTGGTGTTGTAGGTGGACACTTTGGGCATGATCGAGTAATCAAGACTATTTTATTCTTATGCGGTGGCCCACTCTTCACAAGGATGCTCATACCTATGTGAAACATTGTGACGCTTTCCAAAAAGGACAATACCCTATTAGAAGAGATGAAATGCTTCTGAGATCAATGACAAGAGGATGTCCTTTCTCCATGTGGGGTATAGATCTTGTAGGACTCATCAATCCCCCTACAAGAAGTTCACACGCAGAGTATTAATTATTGCCACTGATTATCTAACAAAGTGGGTAGAAGTAAGAGCTACATGTAAGAACTATGCTCAAATAGGTGCAAAATTCCTATTTGAGAATATACTTACGAGGTATACATTAGGGTATTAAGTGACCCAAGCATAAACGTTTGCATGAAGTCATTGAATGTCTACTTCAAGATTTCATGTTGAAGTCAACCCCTTACTATCCATAGGAAAACCAACAAGCAAAGAGTACGAATAAGTTCCTATGTACTATATTGATGAACCTTGTAGATAGCAAGTGCTCTACTTGTGACAAACAATTTTATCATCCTGTTTGGGCTTATCAAGTGACCTATGTTGAGATAACATGTTTTGATTGAGGATGACACGTATCACTTTTCATTTCTCTAACATGTATAGTGGTTACATTGATATATGTCAAGGATACTTCAATTTTCTTTACCATTTTTATCTACCGAGAGTGATGGCACATTTGTTTCTTGCAAGCTCACTCATTCCTAAACAGTAGGTTTTCCTTCATGTACTATTCTTTATATATTGGATTGGTTGCATTGTTTTATTAGATCATTCTTGTAAATTCTCTTTATGCAACAGAATAAGTAGAAAAGGATCAATCTTCCTTGCCTGAATCTATGTGTGCTTCTCTCTTTGTATGTGAGAGTGTGTGAGAGCTTTCCTCCTTAAATCTTTTCTCTTGATATTGTATCTGAGCTAAGCTGTTTGTAGTGAGCTTGTGCAGAAAGCCAACAATGAAAAATACGTGAGAAGGCATGGAGAACATGTGCTTCACAAACAATCTCAGATTTCTATGAAATTTGGTGTGAAGGTAGAAGGTGTCAAAATATTTTTGTAAGTTAACACTTTAGGGTCACTTGTTTTTCTCAAATTTTTGTTTCGGAGCCATCTCGACGTCCGTTTTGAGCTTTCAAGCTAGGGCCCACAAAAAAATAGGTCAGTTTGCAAAATATAACTTGTCTTTTGTTCGACATCTCCCAATATTTTGCATCTATAATTTCAACTGATTCCATATATTGTTGATATATGAAAACTATGTTTTTTTGAGATCGAAGTACGAAGTCACAATGTGAGAGTGTTCAAGTAGAGATACTACTTTAGAGGCTTTGTAGTATCGTAGATTGATACAGAAATGGAAAATGTTGATGGAATTAGTCAACCTATGAGCAATAATTTGGAAAATAAAACCTTTCATGCTTGGAGATTCAAATGAAGAATTTCTTGATGGGATATGGCTATTGGAAGTACATCAAAGGAGACAAGGAAGACCCTCTGCAGTTACCAAAGAGGAATGAAACTACAAACAAGTTAAGAGGATATGAAGAGTGGAATCAAGGAGCATAGAAGGGAATGTATTGGCTATCTTTTGGCATATAAGATAGCATGATTGGGCATATACAAGATGCCAAAACTCTGAAAGAGGCTTGGAACAATTTGGTCACATTGTATGAGACCAATACAAAGGCATGAAAATTGCAACGAAAAAATGAGCTACATACACTAGAAAAAAGAGCATGTCAGTAAGTGACTACACCTTAGAAATTAAAAGCATATGTGAGTCCTTTGCATTGATTCATGTCAATGTAGATGATGATGATAAGGTTGAGGTGTGCCTTCATGGTTTAGGAATTTGCATACAAGTAGTTCATACTTTTACTTAGACTAGGGAGAGTATTCCAAATTTCATTGATCTTGTGTCCATGCTAATAAATGAAGAAAAGAACCTTGGTGAAGAATAAACTTCCCAAGGAAAAACTAGTTCTTAGTAGGTATTCTACTCTAGTAGAGTTGGAGGAGGCCAAGGTAGGGGCTTCAAGAGTGGAAGATGAAATAGTAACCATGGTTAAGGTATATAGCAGACTATTGCAAGAGATAGAGGAGAGTTTTGAGGCAAGGGGAGTCAAAGAAGCCTTAGAAATTTCCAAAGAAATGATTCGGGTAATGAAAGTAAGGGATGCTAGACTTGTGGTAAACATGGTCACTTTGAACATGATTGCAAGTTGAAGAATCAAAACAACACAAAAGAAACAAAGCAACTATGCATCCACAAGTCAGATGATTCTGAGAACTTGTTCATGGTCCAACATCACATGATGAATACAATGTCTGCTCATGTTTTAAAATCAAATGCTAATGTCTCGTATGTTGATTAAGCTACTTCAAATCACATGATCAACCATGCAAAATGTTTTAGTAGTTTGCAAAAAAATGCATATTCCTTGATTTTTTGGAACAGGTGATGATACATCACATCCTATCGAGCATACAAGAAACATAGCATTATCCATGGAGGATGGGAAGGTAAAACATCTTGCTAATGTATTGCATATTCCCAATATAAAAAATAAGGTAGTTTTTGTTGGACAAATAGTTGACCACGGATTACAAGTCATGTTCAATGTTGATGGTTTATATGTAGAAGAGTATAAAAAAATGGAAGGTTGATTGAAAAAGGGAAAAAAGTCGGTACGATGTTCACCTTGAATGTGAAAATTCCTGAAATGAATGCAACCATGTTTGCAAAAGTTGGAGGTTTTTTTGTTGACATAGAGGTTGGCACAAGTGAATTGGACATGCAAATTTAGAGAGGCTAAAGTTGATGCAGTCCAAGCAGCTTGTCAATGGGCTACCAAATTTCAAGGTTGTAGAGATGTAGAAGGTATGTGAAGCATGTCGATTTGGTAAACAGTCAATGGTGTCATTTTGGCATCACAAGCACGTTAGTGAGAATATCCTAGAAATAGTACATACAGATGTTTGTGGTCTTTCAAAGAACACATCTATGGGATGTTTAAGGTTTTATGTCACTTTCATTGATAACACACACAAAAAGTATGTGTATATATCATGAAGGAAAAGAGAGACGTGCTTAGTCACCTTCAGAATTTCAAGGCTATGGTGGAAAAGTAGACAGGGAAGTATATTTAGACATTAAAATCTGATGGAGGAGGTCAATGCATATCAAATGAATTCATTAGTTTTCTAAAAATTCATGAAATTCAACTACTTAAGACAAGGGAAAATGTTGCCAAGGTCATTAGAATGAGGAACTTAATAGTTTCACAACTAAGAATTCTAGGATTTCTAGTTAGAACCTAGAATAGAAGATAGTTCATCCTCAAAGATTGCATGATATAGAAGAATGCAAGTGGCATTTTGATCAAAAGGAATAAAGTCAAGATTTGGAATACGTAAAGTAATACATCTAGAAAGAGATGAGAAATTTCTAGTGAAAAGAATTTCCCTTTTGGAGAAAGGACAAAGTGGGACAAGGGCTAGTTTTAGCCAAGGTCTCATGAGTTAGAAATTTAGAGATAAAAGCTCTCAAGGTAAATTGAAACCTTAGAAATGAACTCTTAGAACACCTACAAGTTTAGGATGCTTATAAATTACATATCTAGTTTATAAGTAGTTACTATAATTATATAGCCATGAGTTGTAGAGCACATTTCTATGTGTATAGAATAAAGAAGGTTACTTCACAAGAAGTATAGACTTCATATTTGTGGAATAATAAGGGCAAATCAAGTTTGATTAGAATGCCATAGTTAGAAATAGTAAAAGAAGAGTCACATAAGAACTTCATAGATTTAGGAGTTGAGACATAGACTTTAAAGTTTCTAGTTTTCTAAGGAATCATATCTTGATTCTATAATAGTTTAACACAGACAGATGGGGTAGTTTCATCTATCTATCTACCTAAGAATGAACAATAGATATCCTCGCAAGCAAGTAAGGCAAGTTTGTGGGTCAAATATTCAAGAGTGTCCAAGGTATACAGAAATGCAAGGTTTGCAAAGAGTACACAAGGCAAGGTTATAGTCTAAGTCCCTACTAGGGGGTGAGACAAGGTTATATAACAAGGCATGGTTTGTATTTATTAGAAAAGCCAAGGTTGTCTCCAATAAGGAGTAATTATACAACAATGCAAGGTCTACAAGTAAGAAAGTTAGTGCCAAATAGCTCAGGAACTACGTGTTCATGGCCACAACCTATTGAGTGCTGGCTGTGAATTTTGAGGCGCTGCCATGCGTGTGTGGGCTTTCAACCCCGGAGGAAGCCACTGAGATCACACATCATATTCATTTTTTCACGTGAGACAAGGGATAGTTTTACCAAGGTCTCATGAGTTAGAAACTTAGAGGTAAGAGGTCTCAAGGTAATTTGACACCATACAAGAGGACTCTAAAAATACCTACAACTTTAGGATGCTCATAAATTAAGTATATAGTTCATAAGTAATTACTATAATTACATAGTTATGAATTCTAGTGCACATTTCTATGTGTATAGAACAAAGAAGTTTATTTCACAAGAAGTATAGACTTCAAATTTGTGGAATAAAAAGGGCAAATCAAGTTTGAATAGAATGCAATAATTAGAAATAGTAAAAGAACAATCATATAAGAACTTCTTAGATTTGGAAGTTGAGACAGACTTTAAAGTTTCTAGTTTTCTAAGGAATCAAATTTTGATTCTATAACAATTTAACACAGGTAGATGGGCTAGTTCCATCTATCTGTCTACCTAAGAATGAAGAATAGAGATCGTAGGTGGACTCATCTTTATTAAGCAAGCAAGGCAAGTCTGTAGGCCAAGAACTCTAGAGTGGCCAAGATATATAGAAAGGCAAGGTTTGAAAAGAGTAAATAAGGAAAGGCTATAGTATAAGTCCCTACTAGGGAGTGAGACAAGGTTATATAGCAAGGCATGGTTTGCATTTATTAGACAAGGCAAGGTTATCTTCAATAGGGAGTGATTATACAACAATGCAAGGTCTACAAGTAAGAAAGCGAGTTCCAAATGGAAGACAAGTTGAGAAGCAAGTTTGATGTCTCTATTTGTAGTGCATCATAAATAGTGACTAAGTAAAGTGATCAAGTTTGAGCATGAGGGGAGGCAACTACTATCATGTGGAGAACCAAATCTCCAAGAGATGTCATTGGTAAATGCTATCAAGTTTCTTAAAATTGGTTGTAAGTCTATTTCCTTTCTTTACTTTGTGCGTGCATCATGTAGTATGATGGATTCATGTAGTCCTGGAGACTCTAGTTGGAATGCTTCAGCACTTTTAGTGAAAGTGAGAGCAGAATTCCAAGAGTTTTCCTTGAAAGAATTACAGAAAAGAGATGATTAAAACTAGTTATTCACCCTTTGCAGCACCAGTTCTCCTAGTGAAGAAGAAAGATGGATCTTATAGGATGTGCATCGACTACCGAGCACTCAATAAGATTTCTATCAGGGACAAGTATCCTCTACCCAGGATTAATGATCTTTTAGACACTCTAGGTGGAGCTGTTGTACTTAGTAAAATAGATTTTACAAGTGGCTACCATCATATTAGAGTAAGAAATCATGACAAGAATCAATTAATCCAGCAGTTCTCTCAGTTAATCCAGAGAAGACTCAGTTCTTTCTTCTGAGGATAGAGTATCAGTTGATGGGGTTCAGATGGATCCCAAAAAGGTTTTTGTTATCTTAGTTTGTCCTACTCCTCAGGATGAGGGGCAGTGACGGTCATTTCTAGGACTTTCCAGTTTTTATTGGAAATTCCTCTCTTCTTATTCATCGATAGCAGTGCCTACGATGCACTTGCTTCAAGAAAAAGTTCCGTTTGCATGGAAGCAAGAGTAGCAAGCTAGTTTTGATACTCTGAAACAAGTTGTTTCAAGGGCTCCTATACTCAAAATGATCGATCCATAGAAAGCCTTTGAGTTAGAGACAGATGCTAGTGGCATAAGCCATAGGGATAATTTTAAGCCAAGATGGCAGGCTAGTGCATGAACAAGAGTTGTATGCAATAAATGGTGAGAGATATGCCTTCTAGTAATCCTAATGGCTTTTCTATATGTTCGTCGGCCATTTGTAACTTCATCCTGGTGGGTCTTACTGCTGGTTTACCCCAATGTTTCCATAAAGCAGTAGCGATGGCTACTCGAGCTCCTAACTCTAGAATAGCTTTAGTGGTGTAGCCCTTGTGGGGTATTGGAAGATAAGTATGGCCTTCCTCTCCCTCGCTCACATCTCCAATTATTTCCACTGGTATCTCTGGTACCTTCTTGTGTGATCCTATCTGGGAGATAGTAGTAGCTATTTCAGAGAATTGGTTTGCTACGTGTTTCCACAACTTTGGCTTAATTTTCAATAGTTCTTCTAAAGTGAGATAACACTGCACTTTAGTGTTCTTTATCACTTCCATGTTTCTAGGGATTACTAATTCTTCATTCCTCACTATTATAGTGGGTGCTCTCATGCTAATAGACTTGGCTTCCCAAGGTCCTGTGAATTGAGGTAATTCTTGCAAAGAATTGTATTCAAAGTCCGTTTGCTCACTCAGTTGCTCTTCCTCTACATCGTCATAGATAGAGGGAATGTCTTGGGGAAATTGTTCCTGCAAGTCATCTATCTCTTGAATAGGAGGATGGGTTTCTTGCTCTCATCTCCATTTCTCTTATTGGATTTCTCTTAGAAAGCCTTGTGAATACTTGTGTATGGAAGACAGGTTGTCGTCCACCTCGGTATTTGGCACTGAGATAGGGATGGTGCATTACCTTCCTGTGTCTCAGGAACATTAGGGTTCTTCCGCAGATTCTTCTTCTCATTGCTAGTAATCAAGTGTTCTAACCTCTCCAGTAGTCCTTCAAAGTGTAATTCAGGTTTTGCCATGTTGTTCCAATTGATGTATCAAGAGGCTTCGAACATAGCTTGTGCTAACTCTACCATCTTCATGCAAAGTTTAGTTCTCTCGATCTCTAAGTATGCTCTTGGATAGTTCTTACTCAATTCAGCTACCTGGGGTCCTTTTAATCTTGCTTGGTATGCTCAAAACATCATGTCTAGGTTTTCAAGTATGGGTTCAACTAGAAGTGATCCTGATCTCTGAGCTAGGTTCTCTTGATTTGACTATTGTGAAGTTAATTCTAGGATTTTGGCTCTAGATTCCTTTAGACTTCCTTCCAACTAATTTATGTTTTTACTGCACTTCCTTTTAATTCTTTCGTGTGAATCCTTCTCCAACTTCACTAGTCTCGGTTATCTTTTCAGGATTAGGCTTTTGATTCTGTAACAACGCTTGGGCTCTTGTTATAGCTTGAATAGGCATGTATGTCAGGTTGGATCCAGCTGCGTTGTGCACAATACCTATCACATTAATGGGCGTCACTTTTGAGGCATTATTAGGGTTCTTCGGGCACTCTCTTATGACATGCTCTTTACCACATTCGGCACAAAAACCTTGTATGTTATAGTATTGTGACTGTCATGTTATCAGAGGATGTGGGAAATCCTCTATGAAATAATCTCCTTGGCACCTAAAACACAGTCCTCTAGGGCCCTGTGGTCTTGGTTGTCTTAACTGGGGTCATGGGTTAGGGTTGGTATACAGGATAGCATACATGTGTGAAAGTGTTCTTTAAATGGTGCAAGTTCAATTCCTCTACAACACCTTCAAGTGGTCGTCATCCCCTAAAGCTCTGATACCATTATGATATAAACATCCTATTTTCCTTGCCGTCTACTAGTGAAGCCTATGTTTGACATATAGATACACACAGAGATCATTGCTGGTTTGTGCCACTCAACCATGTCTTAGCCATCTCACTTGAGATTCGTCCCTAAACTATCATCTCCGTCTTCTCTTATGAGGCTATCCTCCAAGGACCTGCTAAGTGGAAATATATAATACTAGCCTCTATTTAATGGGTAATTCATATCCATACTCATATGATGTGACAATGAGAAACACGATTTTGTGCTTACTATATGCTACTAAGATTATCACAATAAATGATGATAGACTTTTGCACTTCCACACATAAACCTACAAGTAGCATCTCTAGCCATGATGCTTCACATGGTGCCATTGCAACACCTCTATACGCAATTGTTGTACTCAACAACACAAAAATGGGTTGCTTGTTATTGCTCCACATAATAAAAACACTTGCAAGGGAGAATAGAAATACACCACAATCAACCATACCATACTTTAGCAGCATACTCAAGGCATATTGCCTTTGGGATTCCCATATACCTATTTTTGTATGTATAAACTCAATGCCCAAAAAATATTGTAGCACACACAAGATCTTTCATGAAGAACTCTTGCATAAGGAGTTTCTCTGACCCACAAGGATCAGTCCATTTGATCCACACGGATCATTGATCCATAGGGATCATTCCATTTGAGTTTCAGGCATTGATGCACAAGGATCAATCCATTTGATCCACAGGGATCACTCACCCACACGGATGAGTCCATTTGATCCACAAGGATCAGTCCATGTGTGTGAGGGAGAAGGGCCAACTAGCCAAGGTCCCAAGATTGGGGGATACCCTAAGGTTCATAGCTAGTAATGGGAAGTACTTGGGTAGTAATGGGAGTAAGTGTTGCTTGATAGCCACATGTTCACACCAGACTATTCCATATCATTGCTATTTTTGGAGTACATCATTTCTATTTTTAGAGTACAAGAGGGTATATATGGATGGGAGGTGAGTCACACACACATCATTCAAGTGATTTCCAACTCGTTCCATTGCCACAAGGAAAAAAACCCATAAGGTTCACGTGGATTTACAAGGTAAAGCATAATGTTGATGGTAGCATAAGCAACATGATTGGTAGCAAAAGGATATGCACAAAAATGTGGCATTGATTATGAGGAAACTTTCAGCCTTGTAGCTAAAATGGATACTATTAGAGCACTTATTCCATTAGCTACAACAAAAGGATGATATTTTGCATCAAATGGATATGAAGAATGCTTTCTTACATGGTGAGTTACAAGAAGAAGTATACATGGGCCAAGCACAATGGTATGAGGATTCAAAAGCATCCAAAATATGGTGCAAGTTAAAAAGGCTTTGTATGTGCTTAAACAAGCTCCTCTTGCTTGGCATGCAAGGATTGCAGGTTATTTAACCTCCATTGTATTCTTTATGTGTGATGCAAATCACTCATTTCCCCCTTCTAAGATCATTGTCCTCAATGATCAATGAGGCAAAGTACTTGCGAACTAGAGCTTCTGATTCCGAAGTCGAGTCAGTAAGTGGTAATCCTCTCCAGGCTACTAGATACTCCTAGATGACATGATTCCTCAATTGCTTATATCTTCGATCTAATATCCTATCTAGAGAATGATCTATGCTATCACTTTCTTGCAAAGAAACAATACCTTCTATTAGATTATCCTCCCTAGGAATATACTTCTGATGTTTGTTTACTAACATGAAATATTGGATGAACTCTGCAATTTGGAGGAAGCTCTAATTGGTATGCAACTTCACTTATCTTTTTAACTATCTTCCAAGGTCCACAAAACCTTGGTGATAGCTTACTACACTTCCCTGTGGAGAGTGAAGTAGATCTAGTCGGTACCTGAAGAAAGACTCTGTCTGCCTCCTCAAAGGATCTAGGAGATCTCTTCCTATCAGCATACCTTTTAGTCTTATCAGTGGCTTGCTGCATCTTGGATTTAGCTATTTCTAAATTTTCCCAAAAGCTATTGGCTTCCCATCTTGACTCAAAACTCTCCCTATGGCTATGCCATTAGCATCTGTTTCTAACTCAAAGGGTTTCTATGGATCTACCACTTTGAGTATAGGAGCCTCTAGAGCAGCTTGTTTCATAGCACCAAAACTATCTTGCTGCTCTTGTTTCCATGCAAATGAAACTTTTCCTTGAAGCAAGTTCATCATAGGCACTGCTATTGATGAATATGAAGAGATGAATTTCTAATAGAAATCAAAAAGTCCTAGAAATGACCATAACTTCCCCTCATCTTGAGGAGTAGGTCAAAATAATCTAACTAAGACCTTCTGGGGATCCATCTGAATGCCATCGGCTGATATCACTGCCCTATATACTCTATCCTCGGAAGAAACACTGAGCCTTTTCTAGATTAATTGAGTCTTATGTACATCACGATCTCTTAATCTAATTTCATGGTAGCCATTTGTAAAATGTAGTTTACTAAATACAACGACTCCGCCTAGATCGTCTAAAAGACCATCAATCTTGGGCATAGGATATCTGTTTCTGATAGTAACCTTATTGAGTGCTCAATATTCGAGCACATCCTATAGGATTCTTCTTTCTTCTTCACTAGAAGAATTGATGCTGCAAAAGGGTGAATAGCTGGGTCTAATTGGCCCTTTCTATAAATAATTATTATTGGACATTGATCCACAGGGATTAGTGCATGTGATCCACAAGGATCATTGATTCACAGGGATCATTGATCCACAGGGATCATTGATCCACAGGGATCATTGATCCACAGGGATCAGTCTATTTGATCCACAGGGATTACTCCATGTGTGTGAGGGACAAGGGCCAGCTAGCCAAGGTCCCAAGCTACGGGGATACCCTAAGATACTCTGATAGTAATGGGAATTACTTGGGTAGTAATGGGAAACCGCTCTAATACCAACTGTTGGAAGCTGATTGAATGATGTTTGTGTGACTCTCCTCCCATCCATATATACCCTCTTGTACTCTAAAAATAGCAATGATGAACTACTAAAAATAGTAATGATCTAGAATAGTCCAGTGTGAATATGTGGTCATCATCCCCATTACTACCCAATTATTTCCCATTACTATCAGAGTGCCTTAGGGTATCCCCCAAGCTTGGGACCTTGGCTAGCTGGCCCTTGTCCCTCACACACATGGAATGATCCCTATGGATCAATGATCCCTATGGATCACATGCACTGACCCCTGTGGATCAATGTCTGACACTCTCTCCCCCTTCTAAAGATCATTGTCCTCAATGACCAATGAGGGAAAGTACTTGCGAACGAGAGCTTTCGATTCCCAAGTAGAGTCAGTAAATGGTAATCCTCTGGAGGCTACTAGATACTCCTAGATGACATGATTCCTCAATCGTTTTTGTCTTTGATCTAGTATCTTGTTTGGAGAATGATGCGTGCTTTTTAATTATCTTCCAAGGTCTACAAAACCTTGGTGATAGCTTCTATATTTCCCTGTGGAGAGTGAACTAGACCTAGCTGGTACTTGAAGAAAGACTCTGTCTCCCTCCTCAAAGGATCTAGGAGATCTCTTCCTATCTACATACTCTTTAGCCCTATCAGCTGCTTGCTGCATCTTGGGTTTAACTATTTCTAAATTTGCTTGGATGTTTGCTAAGAACTCCAAAGCACTAAGACATTTCTTTGGCATGCCTATGGTACTAGGAGCATTGGGATTCATGCCATAGTTCATCACAAAAAGAAAATCGACTAGTAGTAAATAATTATCCCAATCGGACCAAAGTCATGATCCCTATGGATCATTAATTTGTCTAACGCAAGTAGGATAGTATCCCACTTCGTTTGGGTCCACGGTAACCCCACTATGAAGTCCATGGATACACTATCTTAGTTATGATCTATAACCTGTAAAGGATACAAAGGACCTGATGTCTTTACCCTTTCTACTTTGTTCACTTGACACATAAAGCATTGTTGAATATAAGTGTGGACATCTCTAGCTATCCAAGCCACCAAAATGTTCTTCTAACAAGCCATATTGTCGTGTCAACACCTGGATGTCCTACATGAGGCACATCATGATTATCATGCATGACTTTTCTTCTCAAATCCTCAGAATTTGGTATGCAAACCTTTCCTTTCCGTCTAACTATTCCATTCTCCTATGAGAAACTGGAATACGGAATGGACTTGTTTGCTCTGCTAGGGGAAGAAACAGTTGAAACTCTCCCATCTCCTATAATAGAGTCATCACTGATGGCTCGAATGTGGATCTTCCACCTCTGCTTCCTTTATCTCTTGAAGCAATGAGCTTTCTAGAACTATAAAGCTCATTTGATACATTATTCATGATAGTGCATAAAAAACTATAATTTCCATGTGAAACTCCTGCATGAGCTTTGTGCAACGAGGCTGACTGCCTCGAATATCTCACTGACTACCGAAAGGTGTAAAGTTTGCACATACTTTCGCCATTTGTGATTTTGGGAAAAATCACGCTTACGAGATGATTTTAGGATGACCATTCATGTGTCAGTTGCAAATCGTACAAGATTGGGGAACTAATTCTTTGTACTTGCAACATTTAGGAGTAACCACCAAAGTCAATCTCAAAGACTATTCCCATCGTGATGTACCCCCAATACAATGGAATACCATCCATAAGACACAGGAAGAAAGAGAGTCAGTACACTCATTAGAATCAGACCCATCATGGTTGCACAAAGATACTCATGTATGAATGTGTAAAGTAGCCAAACAAGAGGAAGAACGATTAGAAGCCAGGACTCAGAATGACATCCGCAAACCCTTCAAGACCCTGCCTTTGCACCTATAGTATCTCCATACGAGGAATTTGAGCCTCACGGTTGGGTAGAGATTTTAGCTACAATGGACATAGTTGTAAATGAGGAACAATGGACCCCTCATTGTGATGAGGATGGTTATGACATTTCCATCTTTATGATTGAACCCGTTGAGGAAGACTTTATCTTAGAAGAATGCACAGAAGTGACCCAAGAACCAGACCAATCGAGTGACGAGGATTTAGAATCCATTATCATGGAACCCTTTCGTTTGATAGAAGAGGAATATCTTTAAATTGTAGAAGCCAAAACCCCTGAAAAACGACCAAGGAAAGTCAAACTGAGCAACCCGAGTCACTCATAAAAGATATGGAAAGCAAGCAAAAGAAGAGAAAGAAATCACCCAAGACAGAGGAAGAAGAAGAACCACTCATGGAAGTACCTGAGAACTTCAAGAAGTATGAAATCGGAAATATAAGAATTATGGTACGAATGCCTAAGAGAGAAGCAGGCATCGAAGAAGTGTATGATAATTGAGAGAAAACCAAAAAAATCATAGTTACCATAGAAGAAGGAGAAGAAAAATGTACATACATAGGGAATGATTTGACCAATGAAGAAGAAGAAGAGATAATTGCCCTATTGCTAAAATATAGATATGTGTTCACTTGGAGTTACAAAGATTTGAAAGGAGAAGGCCCAGATATATGCTCCCATAGAATCCCTATGACTCCAGATGCCAAGCCTACTAAACAGAAACCATACAGGCACAATGATAATTATGCTGCCAAGATTAAAGAAGAGATAGATCGCTTGATAGAAACACGATTCGAATATTTTAGTGATCCATTGCCCAAACTTGACTTCTATCAGTGTTATTACTTGGTGACTACACTTGTAGCCCTAGAGAACAAGGAATTGCTCAGCACATTTGTTCTTCCATCGTTGGTGAATGATCCTCCATACAAGAAGTTTTACCTTTCAAAAGATCTCATTCGGGTAGCACTTAAGATCCACGGGACTCACACATCGACAGAGCGCAAAAGGCTTATTCTTGAGCCTATGAAAAGTGGTGATCTCTTGAAGTGGGCTGACATTTCAGCCGTCACACCTGAACTCTCCAAGATGTTGTGCATATGTATGTAGCATTTTGCATTTTCTACCCAAGATCGCTTTACCATCCCTCAGAAACGTATCTGGTTTGGATTATATCTTGCATGCATAGGGCCCCAGACCATCGATCTTGCCAGCTCGATTATTGATCAATTGTATTTAGTTCAGTAGAGATGGGAATGAAAACATGTCATCCATGGCTATTGTGCCCTTACCAAAATAGTCTATATGTGTTTGGCCTATGATTTGCCCATCGAACGTGCTATGACCAGTGAATAATTAAAAGCATTCAAGGGAACCACCAAAAAGGCCAGAAAAGCTAGCAAGGGATGGGCAGGCAAGTGCATGCAAGGTTCTATCCCATGCTTGCAAGTTCCAGAGTCCCAGTCACCATAGCAATCTCCTCAACAATCTCCCATGGAACCCCCCGCACCTATACAGCCAATACGTATCCGCCTCTCACAACCCATCATCACATAAGGCACTACGAGTGTAGTAACTCCTCAAGCACCCACCACTCAGGACACTACTACTATAGCAGGAGAAATTCCCACCACAATTGGTGTGGAAGGCTTTTCTTTTCCCATACCAAACGTGGAAGCAAAACCCACTAACACCACCTTCAATTTCAAAATGCATGATGCGTTCTCCAGTGAGTTCAAATTTTCAAAAAGGCAGCTTTTCTCACAGGAGTATGAACATCCTAGCTATCCTACAACCCCACCTGATCAACCACAAGAACAGGTAGTCTCCAGCTAAGAGGCAGAAGAGAGAATAGAGATCGATGATGATGATGGCGATGACGAAGCCATTCAGGATAGCCACGACTCTCAAGAGGATGTGCAAAATGAAGAGCACGAGCAGCAAACCGAAGCCCAAGGTGATATGAGTACTCATGAAGATGACATGTTTGAAGTTTCCACCTACACTTTGGCAATCCCAAAACTATACCATAATATGCAAGCAATTTGGGCGCACAGACAATTATCCGAGGAACAGAGTCAAGTAATTCTCAAGCAAGAACTCGCTAGTGGAGGTTTTGAAGAGTCTTTCATTCAGGCTTCAAGGAATTAGTCAAATCAATTGGCATCGCTAAGGCACTCCATTATTTGAAGAGAAAGCCACTACCAAAGTTTGACCCACAATGCATCCACTCAATGTCCAATCTAGGTCAGTACATCTGTGTACCCATAGATGCAAAGTCTTTGCATCATGCCAAAGAAGCTTGACTCATCCCTGAAACCATGATAGAAACCCAGCTAGAAGAAGAGACCATCATCATCGACTCCCCGCCTCACCCTTCCACTGTAACATCCAACACCACAGTCGAAATCCCCACGACCTCACGTGCTCCTCCTTCACCTCCCGTACATCGAGTTTCCCCAATACATCCCACCTCCCCTCCTCTATCTACATTCCTTGTAAGTACTGCCGCACCCCAAACTCTATCTACACCTCTCCCTTGCACCATAGTTTCCCATATTCCAATCAACCCATTCCTAACTCCATCCTTTCCTTCATTTCCCATCCCTCCAAGAACTATATTCCCCTTTCCACCCCCAATGAACTTCTCACTAGTGTCACCTCCCCACCCAATTATATCCCCTTTATCCTCCCCTCTCCACCAAGCAATCCACGAGACTCAATCTGTAAACTACTCATCCACTTTTGTAAATCCTATGTTCACACCCACTCACGCACCCACCATCACTCCACTCTTCACCATCAGTGCACTCGATGCCATGTCCAGTGACATGGACATTTCACCACCCTTCAACTATTTCCCCACCACATTTCAGCACATCGCACTTCTCCACAGTCACCACTACATCCACTTGTCCATCCCCCTTTCCCCTTCCCACTACATCAACACCCACACTCACATCATCATCACTCACTGCACCCTTGATATTTTCGTCCATGATCGACACTACATTACAGCAAATGTTTTCTTGTATGGCACAAGTTAGAGATGAATTTACATCTCTCAGTAGCAGATACCAAGCATTGCAGCACACCACTACATAGTTGTAGACTCAGTTGAATTCTTTAACCATCAAGAACGCTTCCCTCAATGCGCGATCTCAGGAGTTATGAGAAGCTTATCATGCCTTAGAGCTAGAGAGCGAACAAAAGACTAAGTACAAACTCAAACCATAAGAAATGCCATGCTCACTAGAAATATGGGACTCTTAAGATACCACCTCACAGCTGCTAAGGAGGAAAATCAATGGCTACAGGAACAGAATCATGAGAATCTAGAAGCAGCTTTGGATAGACCAGATGAACCCCTCGGACCTAGCAAATTTAAAGCAGTACCCTCAGAATCCATGCAAATATTGTTAGAAGATCATGCACGACTACTAGAGGACTATGATAAGATCAATGAGGAATATCATAAGCTTCAGAACAATCATAAACTCCTATTATTACAGAAACATTCTCAACAACCACAACCAGTTCTTATAGTCACCCCCGAGAGATTCTCGATGAACTCAATACTCTATGAGCGCAGGTATTTGATCTTTCAAGCACAGATTGCAGCTCACTCCGAGCCTCCCCGACCAAATTCCCCACCAAAAATTTTGACTGAAGAAGAAACTGTTTCTATACTGATGGAGGAAACATACGAAGAGGCCTATGAACCACAACCTATACCAGGCAGAGGTTTCACAACAGAAGGCCAAGACACTTTTGAACTTCCTACACCCCCATGGCTTAAGTGAGTGGAAGAACTTGGTAAAACCCACTCTACACGTGTTGAGCCATAGCTACATGCCATGGCCATGATCAAGGAATGCATATTACAATCGCCCTATTTCGCCCACCTGGCCCCTCAAAGGTACACCTCTATCCACGAGCTTCAATATAAACCATACTTCATGTTGATGGCAGAATATCAATTGGAAATTGAAGAAGAGATAGGAAAGAAACCAACCCATGCAACTCAGTTCCAGCCCGACGACCTGCCACTGGAAGCACAAAAAGGTAAATTTTTTCAATCGAATTGGCATGAGGAGTTGCTACAGGAATATCCAAAGATGATGCACACATGGGTCAAGGCACCATTGCATTTGAATTTACAACCCATGTTGGGGACCTATGCCACGATGTGGCTCCTAGAAGGCATTCGCCATCGAAGTTCAAAATAATAAGCAGTGTGAAGACTGACTTAATTATCCTTACTTTACTCCACCTCGTGGGCCCCCTAGAGTTGGATATATGATGGCCAAAATTTTCCATTGGCTCCCCCACTTACACCGCATGGACGACATTGTAGCACACATGACTATCAAGATATTTGATATAATGTGGACAGCTTTTAAGATATTTCGTCGTGTCAAAGCACCACATGTCAACACCCCGGGATTTGAGCATGGCAACCAAGACTTGGCATAGGATATGAGCACTATGCCATCACTCCGGGTGAGTTATGCTTGGCACTACTGTATAAAGTACTTACCCGCATGTTATACGATGACCTTTGAAGAGATGTTCACAACAGGCTTTTGGGAGTACCACCTGAAATTTTTATCAGTCGACCAACTGGTATATTCAACACACTACCGATTTCCACCTCCTGATGAACCTCAGGCCATAGATTGGGAAAAACTATAAATTGATCTTGCACGAGGAATTTGCATCATGGAGCACACCTGAAGTATTTCGATGGCATCGCACCACAGTGCGCTCTCCTTCTCGAGAGCTCCACGAAGATATGCTCAGAGTAGAAGACCGAGCTCCTAAGGCGGCACACAGTACTCCGCACAGAGGCTGCAGAATACGCAGAAAACACAGTACACAGGGAGCACGAAGATAGACTTCTTAGGTCTTACAAATGCGGTCGAACTTATAGTCCGTGACTGACCAGGCCACTATATGTTTTATTAAAGAACATATACAAAGAAGTGTCGAGTGGCCATTTGGCCTTTCACATGGACACTAACGGTAACAATCTCCCACTAAAGGCCAACATGGCCAAATTAACTATGGGAGAAAATAAAGAATGATAAAGAATACCTGAGTGTAAGTATACAAACTATACCTCCCACCTGATGGGCATGTTACATAGTATACAAGTGACTGTGTAAGATCAAGAATCAAGTAACCCCCATCAAGTGATAACAATGTCGAAAGCTATCCTGTGGTAGAGCTTTAGTCAAAGCATCTGCAGCATTATCTCGAGTGTGAACCTTCTGAAGAATAATGCGCTCAGTGGCTAAGCAATCTCTAATGAAGTGATACCGCACCTCAATGTGCTTAGTCTCTGCATGATAGACCGGATTCTTAGCCAAAGCAATGGCACTCTGACTATCACTGAGCAAGCGAGGTACATGCTGAGGTAAACCCATATCACAAGCAAGACGAGAAAGCCACAATGCTTCCTTACATGCCTCACTTGTTGCAACATACTCTGCTTCTGTTGTGGAAACAACTGTACATTCTTGAAGACGAGATCTCCAAGAGACAGCACCTCCAGCAAAATGAAAAATGTACCTTGATGTAGAATTACGATTGTCTACACAACCAGCATAGTCAGAATTTGTGTAACCAATAATGGATGCTTTCCCTCTACCTAAGCATAGACACTTGTCCTTAGTGCCACTCAGATATCTCAAAATCATCTTGACCGCTTCCCAATGTTTCTTGCCAGGATTAGACATATATCTGCTCACAATTCCCACTACAATGTCTGGTCTCGTAGCCACCATAGCTTACATGAGACTACCAACAGCAGACTGATAGGGAATTTTGGTCATCAAGTCCTTTTCCTCATCTGAGTTGGGGCAATCATCCTTGCTCAATTTCACATATGTGGGTAAAGGTGTACTCAATGCCTTTCCACCCTGCATATTGAACTTGTGAAATACTTTGGATATATACTCACTTTGAGACAAGTATATGCATCTTTTACTCCTATCACAAGTAATGCGCATGCCAAGAATATGTTTGGCATCCCCAAATCCTTCATATCAAATGTCTGACTCAACTTCTTTTTGAGAATTGACAAGTCATAGAGGACTTCCCAGCAATCAACATATCATCGACATAAAGTATCAAACATATCAAGCTGCCATCTGAGCATCTCTTTGTGTAGAGACAATGATCCTCATTGCTTCGAGAATAGCATTGAGACTTCATCAAAGCATCAAACTTTTGGTACCATTATCTAGGGGACTATTTAAGTCCATACAAGCTCTTCTTGAGCTTACAAACTAGACTTTCCTTGCCAGGAACTACATAATCCTTTGGTTGTTCCATATAGATCTCATTTGTAAGATCTCCATGGAAGAAAGCAGTTTTCACATCCATTTGGACTAACTCTAATGCCCTAATGGGCTACTTATCTTTGTACATTCTCTAGTAATACATTCAGTCTTGTGTGTTGTGCTCCAAGCTTCTTCTTCTTCCTTGTGTTGTTCGCGTGCTTCCGCAGACATCTAACTCCAACAATTGGTATCAGAGCAGGTCGTCGCTTCTTCTAGGGCGTCGTCGACACTCCTCCGTTTGCAGTCTCAGATTCGCACGAAATTTGGTGAGCATACTCAGGGTGTTTCCAAGATCAAAACAGCTTCGTTTTGTGGTGCCCAAAATCGCGATCTGAGCTCGTTTCGGCCTCCAAATGCACTATTGCAGCGCTTGTGCAGGCTATTTCGTCCTTTTGTGCCAAAGGTATATACCAGTTTCTGTTCGTCACTTTAAGCGTCTCGAAGTCTGCTACAGGTCTAGCAGAACTTGTCTGGGTAGTTCCGCTCAACTTTTTGAGATACAGTCAATTTTATGCATCAAGGTATTTTAGTCACCGGCCATGGCTGAAAGTAGTGATGTATTCCGTATGTTGGCTGTTGAGGATAAGTTGGATGGTACCAACTACCCATTATGGGCTTATATGATGCGACATGTACTGGTTGCAAAAGGATTATGGAACATTGTGCAGGGTGTTGAAAGACGTCCTGCTACACCTGTAACGACAGGTATTGCAAATACAGGTGTTGGAGCTGATGAAGATGGTGTCGAAGATGATATTCCGCAGATTCCTGTTCGTGCTGCTGTTTTTGTTGCACCTACTGTAGAGCAGATTTGTTGGGATGGCAGAGATGCCCACGCACATGCATTGATAGCTTTGTTTGTCAAACGTGCCATTATTCCTCACATTCGCTCTTGTAGAACAGCAAAGGATGCTTGGGATACACTTACCACTTTGTACAAGGCTAGGAATGAGGCTCGTGTTGCTTACCTCCGAAAACAGTTGGAGAGTGAGCACATGAATGAAGGTGATATGTTTGTGGTCCTATGCAGACACCCTCTTTTGGAAATTACCTTTACTTCGTGACTTTCATTGATGATTTTTCCAGGCATGCGTGGGTATATCCACTCAAAACAAAGTCCGAAGTGTTCATGTGCTTCAAACAGTTTTTGGTTTTAGCTGAAAATATGTCAGCATGTAAAATGGGCACCCTTCGTTCTGATCGAGGGGGGAATATATGTCTTCAGATTTTAATGCATTTCTGGCTGAATGTGGGATAAAACACCAGTGTACAGTGCTGTATAGACCTCAACAGAATGGAGTTGCTGAACGAAAGAACAGGTCACTCATGGAGATGGCGAGGTGCATGGTCAAAAGTCAGGCTTTACCACATAGTTTCTGGCTTGAGGCTGTCATGTGTGCAGCATATGTACTGAACAGGTGTCCCACTAAAGCGTTGCACTCTATCACTCCATATGAGGCTTGGCATGACCGCAAGCCATCTGTTGCTCATCTACGTGTTTTTGGTTGTTTGGCATATGCATTAGTGCCTGAACAACATCGCAGAAAATTGGATGATAAGGCAGTAAAATGTATTTTTGTTGGGTACAGTTCTGAAAGTAAAGGCTATCGTCTGTATCATCCACAGAATAAATGCATTCTGGTTAGCTGTGATGTTGTCTTTGTGGAAGATGCTATTCAGCCATTGCTTTCATGTACTAAGGAGACATCTGTTAGCTCCAAAGACATGTATGATACTTTGATGCCTCTTTTTACAGGTGGACAGGCTAGTGTTGGTCCTAATGAGGCAACTTCTCAGCCTTTGCAGGTTTCATATGATGATGCAGATCATTCCATTTCTGATGCAAATTTACATGATGCACTTGTTGATGAGAGAGCTGATATTGAGCAGGCAAAAACTATGCCAAAATGGATGGTGCAGACTTTGCGTGATAGCAAATTAGATGCACCTTTGTCATATCGTACTCGTTCAGGCTCTCATAGTGCCTCCTTTGCATCAGATTGCTATGCTATGGCTGCATCTAGTCTCTGTGATGAGAATGAGCCTGTTTCTTTTGATGAAGCACAAAATTCAAAAAATTGGATGGCTGCTATGCAATCTGAATATGATGCTATAATGAAGAATGGTACATGGTCTTTATGTGACTTGCCTCCTGGCAAGAAGGCCATTGGCACTAAGTGGGTATACAAACTGAAGCGTAAACCTGATGGTACAGTTGACAGGTATAAGGCTAGGCTTGTTGCAAAGGGTTATGCACAGGAAAGAGGCATTGATTTTGATGAGACTTTTGCACCTACATGCTATATGACTACTGTTCGGAGCATTTGTGCACTTGCAGCCCATCATGGTTGGAATGTACATCAGTTGGAAATTAAAACAGCATTTCTGAATGGTGACTTGCATGAAGAAGTGTATGTTTTTCAGCCCTGTGGCTTTGTGCAGAAAGGGCATGAAAACCAAGTTTGCAGGTTAAAGAAGGCATTATATGGTTTAAAGCAAGCACCGCGTGCTTGGTATGAGAAGATACATGCCTATCTGATTGCACATGGTTTCGAGAACAGTCCAACTGAAAGCACCTTATATGTTAAACGTGCTAATGATGTGCTTCTGATCATTGTTGTCTATGTTGATGACATGCTGCTCACTCGTCCTATTGAGACACGTATTGCTGATTTTAAGGCTGATTTGCATGCCTCATTTGAAATATCTGATTTGGGGCATTTGCAACACTATTTGGGCATTCAGTTTATGCACGTTGATGGTGGAATGGCTTTGTGTCAAATAAAATATATTGACACATTATTGCAGCGTTTTGGCCTTGAAGATTGTAAGCCTATTGCCACTCCTATGGAGACAGGTTTACAATTGAGTCTTCATGATGCTGGAGATGCATTTGATGTTGTTCTCTATCAGCAGGCTATTGGATGCTTGATTTACTTATGCATTACTCGGCCAGATATTCAGTTTGCTGTCTCACAGATGAGCAGGTTTATGCATTGCCCAGGAGTCACGCATTGGAAAGCGGTTAAGCGCATCTTTCGCTACTTGAGTGGTACTCGGCTACTTGGGTTGTTTTATCCCAAGGGGGGATCACTACCGCCAGATTTGCATGCTTTTTCTGACTCAAATTGGGCTGGTTGCTATGACAATCGTGTGTCCACCAGTGGTTTTTGCTTCATACTTGGTAGCTCATGTATATCTTGGTTGAGCAAGAAGCAGCCTACTATGGCCACTTCCAGTTGTGAGGCTGAGTATAGGGCAGCTTTCACAGCGACTCTCACCACCATCTTCACTGACAGTCAGAGCGCATTGGCAGTTGCGAGGAACCCTGTGTTCCATGCTCGCACTAAGCACATTGAGGTGCATTATCACTATGTCAGGGAGAGGTTCTCTGCTGGGGAGATCAGCTTGGCATATGTGCCCACGCAGGAGAACATTGCATACCTTTTCACGAAGGCTCTGCCTAGGGAGAAGTTTGAAGCTTTCCTCAAAGCTTTGGGCTTACTTCCTTTTGTGGAGTGATTTCCACATAGCTTGGCACTTCCTTATACATGAGTGCCAGCTCCTTGTTCACCGCATCACTCCCAGGGTGGATTTGTTGATATATTTAGGTAGTGATGTGTGTGAACACTCTAGGACCGCCGGGGCACTTTTTTCCCTCTTTAGGAGGTTTTTTTCCCCCGGCTTGTATATACGCCTATTGCCCTAATGGGCTACTTATCTTTGTACATTCTCTAGTAATACATTTAGTCTTGTGTGTTGTGCTCCAAGCTTCTTCTTCTTCCTTGTGCTGCTCGCGTGCTTCCGCAGACGTCTAACTCCAACATTTCTACCATTTGGCAAAGGTACTAAATCCCAAGTACCATTCTTGTGAATAGAATCCAACTCACTCTTCATGGCACGCTCCCACTTGACATGATCCTCTGTCTGCATAGCCTCTTTATAACAAGAAGGCTCACCGGCATCTATTAGCATAACAAAATCTAAACATGGAACATATCTATCAGGTGGATGTGAGACACATGCAAAATGTCTCAATGGTTGTTGAACAGGAACATGTGCAGATTGATCTAAATGGACATTCTCTTGAACATCCCTATGTGCAGCATTTTTATGCATGCTAACTGGAGGACTAGTATCCTCAAACACCACTCTTCTCACTTCAACCTCCTTAATGGGTTGTTTATGCATCTTATAATCATTGAAAATGACATCACTACTTCTGATCATTGTGCGTGTTTCAGGATCCCATAAGCGATATCCAAGTTGTCCTTCTCGACCATATCCAAGAAAAATGCATTTCTTTGAATTATGGTCCACCTTTTGTCTAAGATTCTTGGGTTTATGAACATATGCTTCACACCGAGAAACTCAAAGATGATCATAACATGGTGGCTTCCATGTCCACAGCTCTTGTGCCACTTTCAGACCTTTGGCAGTACTAGGTGAAAGGTTAATCACATGAACTGTAGTCAATACTGCTTCTGCCCAAAAGCCTTGTGAGAGGTTTGCATGATGCAACATAGAGACTACTCTATCTTGAATAGTTATATTCATTCTCTCAGCTACACCATTTTGTACTAGGGTACAAGGAGTTGTAAACTCTCTAGGAATCCCTCTAGACTGACAGAAAAGGCTGAATTCATGTGAGGTATACTCACCCCCATTATCTGAATGTAAATCCTTAAGCTTAGTTCCTTTTTTAGTCTCAACTGAAGCAAGCCATTTTCTGAAAGTGGGGAATACCTTATCCTTCGATTTCATACGATATACCCAAACTTTTCTAGTAGCATCATCTATGAAAGTGACAAAGTAAAGAGAAACACCTAAGGACCTAATGGGCATAGGACCACACACATCTGTATGGATGAGATCTAAAGGCTGAATTGAAGAGTCAATGTGCATTCTATGCACATTCCTGGTTTGCTTTCCATATTGACAATGCTCACAAAATGAAAAATCAGAGAAAGATAACACAATTAAGTAGCCAAAACAAGAAAGATTTCCATCCACTATGAGATATATGGCCCAAACAACCATGCCAAATATAAGGGTTGTTCAGTAACAGCTAACAAGTGTTATTTTTGTGATACAAATAAAGGATAAAGTGAGCCAACTTTACTTCCTTTGCAATAACCATATTGCCCTTTGATATACGAAAGGACTGAGCATAGAAGACTACCTTGTAACCAAGGTCATCAAGTTGACCAACTGACATCAAACTGCATGATAACTGAGGTACATGGCATACATTGTGCATAGTAAATTTTGAACCATCAATGAACTGCACAAGCACATCTCCAATCCCCACAATGTCAAACTGGTAAGAATCACCAAGTCTCATGGTACCAAGAGACTTTGTTGCATAATTAGAGAACCATTCTCTATGTGGTGTCACATGGAAAGAAGCACCAAAATCTACCATCCAGGTGTGGGAAAGAGAATCAGCCATAAGTGCCTCAGATGGCATAGTACTATCAAGTGTGAGCACATCAGCATCATCAAAAATAGCATTAATTTCTTCAATCTTCACAGTTGAAGTAGATGGTGCAAGTAACTGTTTAACATGCCCATCAACATTTTGTCCTTTACCTTTAGCATTCTTTAATGCATAACAGTCTTTCTTCATATGTCCTTTCTTATGACAATAATGGCATTCCATATCCCTCTTCCTTGATTTACTTCTACTCTTATTCCGTTGACCATTCTTTTCCTTGTTCTTGCTCCTGCCACGTTGCTGATTCTTTCCTTGGTAAGCATCATGAACATTATATGCATCTCCACTCTGAGTGCCAACCATAGATTTTCTACGAATCTCTTCACTCAAGAGTGCTCCACATATGTCATCATAGACGAGTTTATCACCAAGTGCACTATTGCTAATAGCTATGCAGAACGTGTCCCATGATGATGGGAGGGTGCATAACAGCAATACTGCTTTCATCTCATTATCCATATCCATTTTTTGAGCCTGTAACTAGGAGAATATAGCATCAAACTCATTTAGATGAGCAGCAACACTATCTGTGTCCATGCGAAGGTCACATAATTTTCTCATCAGATACACTTTATTTGATGCCCTCTCTTTTTCATATGTATTGCATAACTTCTTCCAAAGCTCCTCTACACTTTCACAGTCTAATACTGTAAAGTAAACATTATCTGCCAGGTGCAAGCGAATGGTAGACCTGGCCATTTCATCTAACTCATCCCAATCATCTTCATCCATGTCAGCAGGCTTCTTTGAAATCCCATTTAATGGCTTCCATTGCCTCCTTTGAATTAGCACATCTTTAATCTGATTCTTCCATAGAGCAAAGTTTGTGCCATCAAATTTTTGGATCTCAAATAGGTCTTTTCCCTGCAAGTTATAGCTCCTCCTCGGAACACTAGCACTAGACTCTGATCCACCGAATGTGCCTGAGACCTCTGATGTCATGATGGTAGAGAACTGAATAGAATGATAATGGAGCTAGAAGAGTCCAAACACCAACGAATAAGTGTATCAAGGAGTAAATTGACCAATGTATAGTTGACTAAACCAAAAATCTGGAAAAATTTTGCCAGAGTATCCTCTACAAAATGAGCATATGACCAGTGTCAAAATATCATAAAACTACAAGTACTTGCATGTTTTCCTGCATAGTGAATCACTGACTCCACTACATATAACTAGTTACCCAACAGAAGCCAACTAGGCTTATCGAGCACCTATGAACAACTATCATACATCTCCTATGGCGAGGCTCGGTAAGTCTTCCACCTGCATCACCGAAGAGACCCCAACATAAGGGTGTCTCCCAGTTAAGAAAACCTCACCACGACCCTCTTTATCAAACGTAAAAGGCTTTATACAAAGAATGTAACCACTATATCAATGACCACATGGACGTACATAAGCGATATCCACAGAAGCGTACATGGTGTGTATGTGTTCAATATATGCAGTAAAATGACACTAAAAGGCTAAATACACAGCCCAAAAACTAGCCAATAGGCTTTGAAAGCAAAGGATGAAGCTTTGAGGGACCAAAACATGTTCAGGTAATGTCAACCTTAGTCTTTCCCCTTCTTCAGACACCACAAGAGTGTAGCTTAGTGGCAAGAGATTGCCACGGTTAAGCGAGCTCTAGGGGGAACAGTACTGGGATGGGTGACCTCTCGGGAAGTATCGGGAACCTCTATATTCCTTGATCATTGAGGTCCTCCCTCGCGTGCAGCCAACCGCGCCAACGCTGAGTTCGGTGACTCGGATGACAAGGTATGCCAAGGTCTATGCCTTGGTCGCCGCCTTAGTCATAAGCCTTGGAGAAAGCCTTAGGGGGGTGCTCGCTTGGCTCGCACAAAAGGACCAAAGCTTTTTCCTCGAGCTACTCTGATACTAGTGAAGTATTTCGATGGCATCGCACCACAGTGTGCTCTCCTTCTTGAGAGCTCCATGACGATACACGCGAAGCAGAAGACCGAGCTCCTAAGGCCGCACACAGTACTCCGCACAGAGGCTACAGAATACGCAGAAAACATAGTACACAGGGATCACGAAGGCAAACTTCTTAGGTCTTACAAATGCGATCGAACTTACAGTCCGTGACTGACCAGGCCACTATATGTTTTATTAAAGAACATATACAAAGAAGTGTCCAGTGACCATTTGGCCTTTCACATGGACACTAACGGTAACAACACCCTCGCACACGACCTGTGCAAAACTATATCATGCACACCCTGCAGCAAGGATCTGTTGGGGATGACAGACGTGAGAGGGAGGGGGGTGTTGATAGTAGCCAAAGGCACAGACGTAGAGGAAGCATGTGAAGGTAGACTACAAAGAGTCGTGGGGAGCCATGCAGTCTATTTTTTCCAAAGAAACATGTTTTACATTACTTGTTCAAAACACCAAACAGTGATTTTCATCACTTTTGTACCATATGTATCATAGAAACACCCACTTTTGTAATTAGCAGCTCCATTTTGTGCAAATCGAGGAGTCCTCAAGCTTGAGGATCTTAGCTAGATCAAGCATACCAATTTTGGCTATTTTTAGATTTTGGACCCCCAAATAGTGCCTAGAACCTATTTTTTAACTATGTCGGACACGATGTGAAACCGATCAAAACTAGTCTAGAATCTATAAAAAGAGCTAGAGAGCTCATTTTTGAGGTTGATTAGTGTGAGCTTGAAGCAAACTTGAGCTTGTAATAGTGATCTTGAGCAATAGATTCTATTTCCTATCTTCCAATGTGTCTTGCTTGTCTCTTAAATGTGTGTGTATGTGTGTGTGCATCTTCATACTTCTCACCTTCACTCTCACTACATCTTGCATTCACGATCTTCATATCACTTCTATCTCTTCTGCCGATTGACATTAAGGAGGTGGAGCTTCTTACGTGGTTCTTACCATCATGCTAGAGCAACAGTTCCACTAGTATGGGATGGTGGAAAGGGATTCCCTTTGAGACTACAGTGCTTTAGTGGGACACATGTTAAGTACATATGCTGCACACATGACAGCCTCAAGCCAGAAACTATGTGGTAAGGCCTGAATCTTGACCATACACCTCGCCATATCCATGAGTGAACTGTTCTTTCGTTCAGCAACTCCATTCGGTTGAGGTGTATACGGCACTGCACACTGGTGTTTTATCCCACGTTCAGTGAGAAATGCATTAAAATCAGAAGACATATATTCCCCTCCTCCATCAAAACGGAAGGTGCCCATTTTACATGCTGACAGATTTTTAGCCAAAACCAAAAACTGTTTGAAGCACATGAACACTTCGGACTTTGCCTTCAATGGATATACCCATGCATGCTTGGAAAAATCATCGATGAAAGTCACAAAAGTAAAGATGATTTCCAAAAGAAGGTGTCTGCATAGGACCACAAACATCACTATGTACAAGCTGCAATTTTTGAGTAGCCCAAACTGAACCATCTTTTGGAAAGGACGAATGCTATATTTTGCCCAAAATACAGCCTTCACAAACACATTTTCCAGGTGCCTCAAGTTTGGGCAAAGAGGACACCATTTCAGATTTCTGCATGCGTAGCAAACTAGCAAAATTCAGATGACCAAAGCATGCATGCCAAAGCTTTGCATCTGACATAGCCTGAGAATCATTTACTGCACATGCCAAATCATTTACATATCTTTCAGCTTATATAGCCCATGACATAAAATGCCAGAAGCAATAATCACATCGCCATTTGATAGATCATGAACTATACATCTGTCATCAACAAATTTCACAACCAAGCCAATCTTGGCTAATGCAAAAACTGATAACAGATTTTTCTTGATCCGTGGCACAAACAAAGCATCTAACAAAGTGAAAGAACTACCATCAGCAGTAGTCAAAATGATCTTACCAATTCCCATAATAGGATAAGAGTTGTTGGTGCATGTTACAATATTCCCTGTAGGGACAGCCTCGAGCGAAGAGAAGAAACTACGCCATGAGGTAATATGTTTGATCGCCCCACTATCAAAGTACCAAACATCTGAGTCTACTGCAGACATGCAGTGCTGATGAGAAGATGGGTCAAAACTGCAAACAGTAGTAAATGCCCATTCTTCTTCCTGCACAAGATTAGCAGACTCTATTTTTGGTGTAGAGGCCTCTGCAACAACCATTCCAGCCTCTTTCTTCTTTGCCTCTTTAGCAGCCAGTTTTGGACATTTCTTTATGATATGATCATTCCCTTTACAATACTTGCAAAAAAATTTCTGCTTTTCTGATTTCTTCTCATCTTTATCTTCCTTCTTTGAATGTGCAGCATTTGTAGATTTCTGCTTACTAATTGAAGAGCTCCATTTTCCTTTGCCCTTCTAACTAGCCACGAAGGCTTGATCTGCAACATGCATAATGGACTTGTTCTGCCTGGACTGAACTTCGTGTAACAAAACACAGACTAACTCCTCAAATGACAAGGCATTTGGATTGCCTTTCATCATTAACCGAAGAGTAGAAGCAAAACTATGATATGAATCAGGTAGACCATTCAGAACGGTCTGCACAAGTGAGCTATCTGGTATAACCTCATCAGCAGAAATCAACTGTTCCTTCAAGTCTTTGATCTTTGTTAGAAAATTGTCCATAGAATCACCTTCATTCATGGTGCTCACTCTCCAATTGTTTTCGGAGGTAAGCAACACGAGCCTCATTCCTAGCTTGGTACAATGTGGTAAGTGTATCCTAAGCATCCTTAGTTGTTCTGCAAGAGCAAATGTGAAGAATAATGGCATGTTTGACAGACAAAGCTATCAATGCATGTGCTTGGGCATGAATTTGCTCTATAGTAGGTGCAGCAGAAACTGTAGCACGAACATGAATATGCAGAATATCATCATCTTCGACACCTTCCACCTCAGCTTTTGTTCCTGTAGTTGTAATAGTTGCAAGTGTGATAGGACGTTTTTCAACACCCTGCACAATGTTCCATAGTCCTTTTGCAACCAATGCATGTTGCATCATATAAGCCCATAACGGGTAGTTGGTACCATCCAACTTATCCTCAACAGCCAACATACGGAATACATCACTGCTTTCAGCCATGGTCGGTGACTAAAATACCTTGATGCAAAAAATTGATTGTATCTCAAAAAGTTGAACAGAACTACCCAGACAAATTCCACTAGACCTGTAGTAGACTTCGAGACGCTTATACTGGCGAACAGAAACTGGTATATACCTTTGGCACAAAAAGATGAAATAGCCTACACAAGCACTGTGATAGTGCGTTCGGAGGCCGAAACGAGCTCAGATGGCAAGTTCGACACCATAAAGTGAAGCAGTTTTGATCTTGAAACCATGCTGAGTATGCTCACCAAAATTCATGTGACTTTGAGACTGCAACCGGAGGAGTGTCAATGGCACCCTAGATGAAGTGACGACGTGCTCTGATACCAATTGTTGGAGATAGATGTCTGCGGAAGCACGCAAACAGTACAAGGAAGGAGAAGAAGCTTGGAGCACAACACACAATACTGAATGTATTACTAGAGAATGTACAAAGATTAGTAGCCCATTAGGGCAATAGTTTTATATACAAGCCGAGGGAAAAAAACCTCCGAAAGAGGGAAAAAAGTGCCCCTAGTGTGTTCACACACATCACTACCTAAATATATCAACACTAGATATGTAAAAAAAAAAATTTGAGATTGCTTGAATTAAAATGTAAAAGGAAGGGTGGTTCTTGGGAATTGAAAAAGTTAAGAAAGAGATGCAAGTTGTGTTAAATATAAGAAAAGAGAACTAGAGTGATAACACAAAGAGATAGTGTAGTGGTAAAACACTTCACTTGTGAGAGTGATGTTGTGGATTCAAATACTCCCTCCTTGGTGAATATAAAACATCTTATTGCCACTTCTTAATTAAAAGGTGTTCGGGCATAGGGAATGGTTGCCAAAGGAGCCATGGGTGCTATGAAAACCAAAGATGCCTAAAATCTATGCATTAGTCAATGCCTTGGAGTAGGCCAAAGGAGTAAATTTAGGTGTAAATATAGGTGTTCGTGTTTGATGAAGCTTGAGTCCTTGATCAACATGGTGTTCAGGGTTAATGTTGGCACTTGTTTGTTTCATTATTATGTTTCTCTCTTGGTATGGAGTCCCTCCTTTGTTGTAGGTGCACTCGGTTTCGAAAAAGAAGCAAGCTCCAACACTTGCATGGCTCATCTGCTAGAAATTGAGACATTATACTCAATAGACTTGGGAGCACATGTGAAGTTTTCTAACTTGGAACAAGAAGACTCATAAACTTCCAGTTCAATCATAAGGCATTCCTTATTCACCCAAATCAGAAGAAGTCAATTCCTAAGATTTAAGTATACTATGTGATCATATATCGAATCTTGGCCCCAATACTAAAGGTTTTCTGAGAGTTTTCATCATGATAGACTGAAAGATTGATTTTCAAGGGGATGTCATGTAAGAGGATAAGAACTTCCACCTCACATTGCAAGGGGTTTCTATCAAGAGAAAGGAGATAAGGAAGAGGGCTCTCACACACTCTCATACACAAAGAGAGAGGTAGACATAGATTGAGGCAAGGAAGAATGTTCTTCTTCTACTTCTTCTATTAGATAAAGAGAATGTACAAGAATGATCTAATGCAACAATATAATCAGTACAATATATAAAGAATAGTACATAAAGAAAACCCTAATGTCCACAAATAATTGAGTTGGCAAGTAAATAAATGCACTGCCACTCTTGGTAGATAAGTATGGTAAAGCTCACTAAAAGTGTCCCTTACATATATTGATGTGACCACTATACATATCAGAGAGATGAAAAAGTGGCACGTGTCATCCTGGATCATCACATGTTGAGATTGGTATCTCAACACTCCCCCTCAAGCTCAATGTCATTTCTTTTAATCCAAGCATCTTCTGAAACTTGTTTAGCTTCTTCGCTCAGAGTGCTTATGTGAAAATATTGATAACATGCTCATCTGTCTTCACATAAACAAGCTCAATATCACACCCTAATATCTTGAAGTTATAAAGTACCTCGATATGCTTTGTTCTAGCATGAGTGATATAAACATCCTTTTTTCCTTGCCATCTACTAGTGAAGCCTACATCCAACATCTAGATACACACATGGATCATTGCTTGTTTGTACTACCTGACCATGTTCGACCCATCTCACTTGAGATTCCTCCCTAAACTCTCATCTCCTTATTCTCTTATGAGGTTGTTATGAATTATGGAATGTGTTGAACAAGGAATTGTTGGAGTGTTAATTTATTAATTTATTAATGTGTCTTGGTGTTTGATATAGCAGCTGAAGGTTTGTGAGTGCATGAAAGACATGAAAGGGCATGGAAATTTTGAATATGTTTGGACATCAATTAATTGTAATTGTGTTTCATATAGTTTGTAAATAAACCCAAGTAGAGGGTTCTGTTTTTAGAAACAATTAGTAAAAGTAGTGGTTAGGATAAGGATCACCGTAGATCACAATTTTTGTTAATAAAGCAAAGGCTCTCCACAAAAGAGAGCAACTTTTTACTTTCATGCTTGCTTTTTGAAGCCCCCTCATTGTAAATGTTGACATAATAAAAAATCCTATAAATACATGCACTTTGTGGAGTGTTGAAACAGAGTGCATGGGGGGAGATTGCATCCAATCTGTTTTTAGAACCAATAAACCCAAGTAGAGGGTTCTGTTTTTAGAAACAATTAGTAAAAGTAGTGGTTAGGATAAGGATCACCATAGATCGCAATTTTTGTTAATAAAAGCAAAGGCTCTCCACAAAAGAGAGCAACTTTTTACTTTCATGCTTGCTTTTCGAAGCTGCCTCATTGTAAATGTTATTTTTGACATAATAAAAAATTCTATAAATATATGCACTTTGTGGAGTGTTGAAACAGAGTGCATGGGGGGAGATTGCATCCAATCCTGTGTTCTATCTCATCTCTTCACATATCTATTTTTTTTTGTGTTTTTAGCACCCATATGCTATGTGTGAGTGTGAATTAAGATCTTGGTAACAGTGGTATCATAGCTCTACATGTGTCACCAAGGAGGGGTCCAACACCGTTCGTATGCTTTCATTTTCAGATTCCAATTTCGATTTTGATTTTGATCCCTATCCTTCTCTGTGTCTTTGTCTCAGATTTAGTTTCAATTTCAATTTTGGTTTCGATTTCGATTTTTGTTTCTATTCCAATTTTTGAACCTGAACTAGATATGGATGAGGAAAGATAAGCAAACAATTTCTCCACGAAGGAAGTGACAACCACATCAAACAACCAAGACAAGGAGACTCACTAATCAAACACAAGGAAACAAACAAGCAAGAACTCTATAAATTCGGATACTGAGGTAGTTGTTGAATGGCTTCATGCATTTGGGTGCCCATGGCTTGCTTTAAGGTCCCAATACCCATCACTAGAATTCCCCATCTAGATAAACCTAGGCAATCATCTCATATCTAAGCCTTCTATAAGCCTCAGTTTTAATACACATCTAAGCCTTTAGCCATCATCCCTCAACTATTTGGAAATGGGTTCCTAAAAAGCCCCGCACGAAACTCAATGCCTTGCATTTTTTTTACAATATTCTAATGTACAAACACCTGCATCATCACATAAACCTAGATCATGTAATAAAAACTATATTGATAATGCTTCCATGGATCATTGTACCTCTGTAAGAAAGCACACCCTTAGACATCAATTTTGTAATTGTATATCCAACCATGTAAAAACTTAGATGAGATTCCCTTAGACCACTTGCACCATGCCGAGATCATGCACAAATCAAAGTATGCAAATAGGCGGGTCTAGAGACTTGCATTAGACATCTTCTAAGCTTAGTTGCACAATCCATGATAAAGGAAAAGCATCACAGTCTTACCATACTAGGATCTTGTGTCTCCAACAATATTAACATGTGTTTTCCTTTTCTCAACCTATTTTTGGAGGTTACATTAGAAGTGAAGCATCATGGAAGCATTGGACCTTAGTAGTATGCCCATTGATTACCGGTCCATCCCTATAGAAGATTATCCCTTATTAGCCCCTCTAGAGTTTGGTGATGAATCTGGTGTGATACCCATCAAAGACCGATCGACCAACAAGATAGAATGGGTCCATGCCAAGTCATATTAGTTCCAAGGATGTTTTGGAACATTGGCTGACTTGAAGAACATCTAATAAGCTTAGATGGATTTCAACCACAAATGGGGTCGCTCTTAGTTCTTTTCATTAGAATTCAAAGCTTTACAGAAATCAAAGGATTTGCAAAGCTGTCTTGAATGAGTATTTGAATGCACCTCTATCAAAACTTGATTTTCTTTGATGGTATTACTTAATTCATACCTTATAGCTGTGAGAAGTGGAGAATGACATTCCTAGGACTCACCTCCCAGCCTATTTATAGCCCTTGCCTAGTCACCATCTAGAGTTCTCTCTAAGGTTCCTCTACTCATCTGGCCATCATGAGTAGGTACCTCGTATGAACTCTCTGGCTTTTGGCCTTGGCTATCCCTCGAGCAAGGAACTTCTCATTCCTCCAAGCATGTACATCTATGGAATATAACACTCTCTCCCCCTTCTAAAGATCATTGTCCTCAATGATATAGAAGAAGCTATAATCCTGGAAATCAGAATCTGTGATTCCAAATAATAAGAGTAGAGTGTGCTATGTGTGTGAAATACTACATGCTCAAAAAGTAGACAACTAGTCTCTACGCTTTGTATCTAGAATTTCCACCAATGAATAGTAGTCCTTGCCTTGGGCATACTATAGGAATCCCTCTGAGGCCCAATAAGTCCATATGTGTGCAACATAAGTACTCAGAATATCCTCGGACTCCTTATGCCTAGACCTTGACCACTAACTTGTGACGGCTTGTCACCTATATAGACCTCGACAGCTTGCCCTTGTCTCCCTGAAATACCCACTAACAGCTTGCCATATGGTATAATCATGCAAAATCACTTACTCCACTAGAATAATGAAAAAAATACTATGCTCATCCAAAACAATCTGACTATGTCCTAGTCTCTATGGAAAAATACTAAAAAATAACTGGAAATCTTTTCCAAATAGTGCTTAACTTCTAAGCTTAAGTAAATCTGTTTGATTTACTTACTGTAATGAAATCAATCTCAAGAAAGTCTCATCATGATCCAAACTGTGAATCCAAGATGACAATCTGTCAATGACCTAGACTATGGACCGAAATGTCAATTTGTCAATGATCCGGACTTTGGATCAAGATATCAATCTGTCAATGATCCAAACTATGGACCAAAATCTTGATCTATCATATATGATAATCCAAAATATGGATCAAAAGCTCCCATATAAAGTAAATCCCAATCCACTCTCTAGAACTAAGTCCATCATGGCAAGTGAAGATGTGCTAAGAAAGTATAGCAATAAGTGGAACTACCACCGCCTTCTCAATAATAACATGCAAGATGTTCCAAGTGGATGAAACTTGCTTTACCCATGACCACCATCTGATCATCACTACGATCAAATCATTCCTAACTAGGAATGACGTGTCTCAAGTAAACTATTGTAATAATCTGGCACTACCATATATAATGACGACCATAATATGGGTCCACTAAATACACTGAAAAATGGTAAGTAGATGTGTGCACACTCATAGCCCACTAGGCTAAGCATCTAGCTCACCTCATGTACACTATGTACGAACCATGGCCTATCCTTAGGCATATCAAATAAAGTAGTGCGTACTCTATAAATTTCTTCTCAATGCAATTGCCTTTTCATAGTTCTTATGGGCAAACCTTGCCTTTCCGCTTCTAGGCTACTTGCCTGCGGACTTGCCTTGTTTGCGATCACATACAGAGTGACTGTCTCAACAACCCCTCTATTGTCTAATAATAAGAAGATCATATGAATGAACTCCAAATCATATCAAAAATACAATCTCAGAGACTTCTCTCCCATACCATCTGTCATACACCTAGGTAGAATACAAATTTCAATCTCATACACATACATGCGTGTATGAGATTAAAGTCGAATACTTCTCTCAAAAAATACAAGAATAGATCGGTGAGCACTCAACAACCTTTAATAAAAGACCTTAATCTCTTGAATGTTCTACCTGTTTGATTCTCTACAAGTGCAAGATACTTTTTGAAACAAGAAACATCTTCATCATTATGCTTCATGAAATAGATTGTAGTCCATATGCTACAATCATCAATAAAAGACACATAGTACCTTGACCATAAGATAGATGATTCCTTGCTTTGTCCCCAAACATCAGTGTGTAGAAGCTCCATAATGTCTCTGTCATCAGTTGTTAAAACTCATTCTCAGTGTGTGGTTCATTATTTTTTATGAGATTACTCTTGAAAGTTAGCTCTTTAAGTTACCTAGACTTCCCGAAGAGGAATTAAGCTAATTGCTGCTGTGCTCAAGGAATTATGTAAAACACTGGACAGGTGTATGAACCAAGAATAGCAAGTTTTCACCTCTGAGCTAACTCCAACTTATCTGTTTTTATCTATCTTTTTGAGAGTGATCTTCCAAGGTACATAGGGTGTCTAATATATCCATTGGCAAGCTAAAAGGGCCCACCATATACTCCTGGAGTTCATTTGGCTGGTGTAGATCAAGGATTTTGCAACACCTCTTCATCTTCAAGCACATACCTATCCATCTCTTCACAGTGGTATCAGAGCAAGGTTGGACAACATGGCAGATGGATTTCCTTCATCAATTGACAAATTAGACAGAGGTAACTACTCAGCTTGGTCATTAAGAATGGAAGCCTATCTCCAAGGTAGAAGTTTATATGGTTATGTGGCTGGAGATGAAGTTATGCCAAGTTTCAGGAACAAAAGTCAACCAACACAAGAAGAGCAAGAAAGATTGAGCACATGGTGCTCCAAGGATGCACTTGCAAGGTCTTATCTCCTCAACTCTATCTCAGATTTTTTGTTGCCTCACATTAGAAGTTGTAAGACATCTCAGGAAGTGTGGGATGCACTTGAAGATTTCTTTTCTTCAAGTACCAAAGCTAGTAAGCATCAACTATGGCTGGATTTCACAACTCTCAAGAAGGCTCCCAAACAAAATGTGACTGATTTTGTCACAAAGCTCAAGGACATAGCGGATCAGTTGGGAAGCATTGGAGAGGTAATAGATGAAGAGCAAATTGTAAGGCAGGTCATCAATGGCTTGAAGGCAGATAACAAGTGGGAAGCATTCACCACAGCTATGGATTTGTACATGGACATGCATGTACCTGATTTCAACACACTCATTGGACAACTACTTACTCAAGAGGAAAAGCTTATCAAAGATGGAGAAATCTCTAAAGGTAATCAATCTTCAGCTTTATACACGGATAAAAGCAAGTCTAAAGATAACAAAGGAAAGGCAAAGAAAGTGGATGATGAAGCAGGTACATATCAAGCTAACTATGCAGGTAGAGGAAGACATGGCAGAGGTAGAGGAAGAGGAGGTAGACAAGGCAGGGGAAGATCCCAAGACTCCAACTCATGTTCTATTTGTGGATTAACTAATCATACAACTGAAAATTGCTTTAGGAATTCCAGGAATCAAAGAGGCAGAGGATACAATAGAGGAAGTTATGGCTACTCAAGAGGAAGGTTCAACAACTACCATGGCAACTACAACAACTACAATCATTCAAACTATCAAGGAGGCTACAAAGGAAGGAGAGACTACAATAACTACACAGAAGACTCAAACAAAGAGGATTCATTATTGATCATGAACATGGCTATGCCACAAGGTAAATCTGATGAGCATGTTTTCTACATAGATTCAGGTTGTTCAAATCATGTGGCAGGAAATGTGGCACTCCTATCAGATTTAGAAGATCCAAGGAATAAGCATGAGGTACAAACAGGAGATGATACAAAACATCCTGTGGAGAAAATAGGCAATGTCAAAGCACCTGATGGAAACATCAACCTACTCAGTAAGGTACTCTATGTCCCTACCATTACAAAGAATTTGATAAGTGTTGGGCAGATAGTAGAGAAAGGGTTGCAAGTCAGGTTCACAAAAGCAGGAGCATTTGTTGAAGATCCAAGTCAAGGATTCAGAAGAATTGCAAAAGGTGAAAAGACAGGTAGATTGGTCACATTTGAATTACAGGACACTAGAAACATTGCTCTCTTTAATTATGGTAGTCAGACACTCACAGAATTGGAAGTATGGCACAAAAGGTTAGCACATATTGGTGAAAGGTCATTAAAGCAAATCTGCAGGGACCAAAGTGTACTTGGACTTCCTAATTTGTCAAAACAACATATGATTTATAAGTGTAGTGCATGTCAATTTGGAAAGTCTCACAGGTTACCATTCATGAAGAAAGGTTATATGCATGGAGATCTCTTGGAGTTGGTTCATACAGATGTATGGGGACCTAGCAAGGAAGCTTCAATATCTGGATCAAGGTATTATGTTTCCTTTATTGATGATTGCAGTAGATGGACTATCCTATTCTCTATGAAACACAAAGATGAAGTTTTTTCATGTTTCAAAAGATATTTGGCTCTTGTGGAGAATCAAACAGGTAAATCACTAAAAAGGCTAAGGTCAGATGGAGGGGGAGAATACTTCTCCCATGAGTTTGATTCTTTTCTTCAAGAAAGAGGAATCAAAAGAGAGGTGACTACAAGGTACACTCCTGAGCAAAATGGAGTGGCAGAAAGGAGGAATAGGACAATTGTTGAAGCTGCAAGGTCTATGTTAAATGAAAAGCATTTACCTAATTACTTATGGGTTGAGGCTGTATCTACAGCCACTTACTTGATTAACAGGTTGCCTTCAAAATCCCTTGATGGGATGACTTCATATGAGGCTTGGAATGGAAGAAGACCAAGCTTAGATCATTGTAAAATTTTTGGATGTATTGCTTTTGCTCATGTTCCTTCACAGGTTAGAGGCAAGATGGATCTAAAGGCAGAAAGGTGTGTATTTATTGGATATGACAACAATCAAAAGGGCTACAGGTTATACAACCCTACCAACAAAGGATTCTTGGTAAGCAGGGATGTAGTTTTTGATGAGAACAATTCATGGTATGAAGATTCATGCAGGAAGGTCAATTTACCATATGATCTTGAAGAAGATTTTCCAAAGCTTGGTAGAGAACAACCAAAGATTGAAGAACAAGACACCTCAGAGGATGATGAAGAATCTCAGATGGAAAAGATCAAAGCATGGAAGTCTAAAGGTAAAGCAAAATTGCAGGAACTTGGACATGAGGCAGAATCATCACATCATGGCCTAAGAAGATCTATGAGGGAAAAGAAAAAACCAGAAAGGTATGAGTTTGACACCTCATTAGTAACTAAACACTCTATCTATATAGCACAAGACATAAACCAAGAGGAGCCATCATCATTCGAAGAGGCCAAAGCAAAAATAGAATGGAAGCATGCAATGAAGGAAGAGATTGAAGCACTTGAGGAAAACAACACTTGGGATTTGGTGCCCAAGACTTCATCCATGAAGGTAATAGGCTCAAGATGGGTCTATAAACTCAAGAAGAATTCTGATGGTTCAATTAACAGGTATAAGGCAAGGCTTGTGGCAAAAGGCTTTGCACAAACTCAGGGAATTGATTATGAGGAGACTTTCTCTCCTGTGGCAAAGATGCCTACTATTAGGGTTTTGCTTAGTATTGCATCTTCCAAGAATTGGAAGATACTTCAACTAGATGTAAAGAATGCATTCTTGAATGGTTGGATAACAGAAGAGGTATATATGGCACAACCACCTGCTTTTGAGAACCAAGTTTATCCTGATTATGTGTGTAAACTTAACAAAGCATTGTATGGTCTCAAGCAAGCTCCAAGAGCTTGGAGTTTCAGGCTTGTTTCATTCTTGCAGGACAAAGGCTTTCAACCAAGCAAGGCAGATCCTTCACTCTTTATTAAAAAGAGTAATTCCGAGGTCATCTACCTATGTGTATATGTAGATGATATTATATTGACAGGAAATGATGCAGATGGTATGAAGAAGATCAAAGATCAGATGAGAGAAGAGTTCAAGCTAAGTGATTTGGGTTCACTTACCTACTTCCTAGGTTTGGAAGTTGTCTACAAAGATCATGGTTTGTTTCTCACTCAAAGAAAGTACATTAAGGACATGTTGGCAAAATTCAAGATGCAAGATTGTAAGATCGCAGGTACTCCAATGGAGGTCAATCACAAATTGAGCTCACATGAAGGTGAACTAATAGAGGACATCACATCATATCAAAGTCTAGTGGGTAGTCTCAACTATGCCACATTGACAAGAGTAGATATATGTTACAGTGTGAGTGTGCTAAGTCAATTTATGCACACACCAAGGAAACCACATATGGATGCTGCCAAAAGGATTCTCAAGTATCTCAAAGGAACCATAAATGAAGGACTTTATTATCCTTATGTATCTGATTTAGGTTTGAAGCTATTTTCTGATGCAGATTGGGCTGGCTCCAAGGAAGATAGAAGGAGCACTTCAGGTTATCTTACCTTTGCATGTTCAAAGCTTATTTCATGGTCATCCAAGAAGCAACCCACAATTTCTCTCTCTTCTACTGAAGCTGAATATAGAGGTCTTGCCATAGCTACACAAGAAGCTATGTGGATGAAGACATTATTCAAAGATCTTGGATTGGAGTTTGGAACTCCAACTATTTTTGGTGACAATATGAGTTCTATTCATTTGGCTTCTAATCCTATTTTTCATGCAAGGACTAAACATATTGAAGTTCATTATCACTATGTACGAGAGAAGGTTCTAAGAAAGGAGATTCAAATATCATATGTGTCCACTCATCAACAATGTGCAGATATTCTAACCAAAGCATTGGATGGTACAAAGCTTTGCAAATTCAAGGCTATGATAGGTTTGCAGGTAATCTTGGAAGATTGAAGACCTCAAGCATACTTGGCTTGAGGGGGAGCTGTTGGAGCAATTCTATGACAAGCCTAAGTATTGGCTTGAGTCCCACAAAGTCATAGAAAAAGCCTTAAAATGAAGACTATGTAAAGTTCACTTGTGAACTACCTCTTGTAACTTTTGAAGAGTTTACTTAATGTAAAAGTAAGAGAATCTTAAGTGGTTGAGTCCACTTCATCAAGAATGGAAAGAGGAGCCACAAATTCGTGATTTGTGGTAGGTAGAGAATCAAATCAATCATTGATTGATTGGAGAGTGATTGAGGGAAGTTAGCCTCCCAAACTCAACTATAAATAGATGGCAATTTTAGTCGTGGTTAGAGAGACCTATGTGAAGACCTCCAAGAGCTGAGCTTTATGCCATATCAAGGTGTGATTACAAGGCACACATATGTATCAGTAAGTCATTGTATTGTACAAGCAATATACTTTCATTTTCATGATTATTTGAGTTCATCTTTCCATGTTCTTGTGAAGTGTACTACTCACTGCCATTACTCTCAGTTTTTCTCAGTCAGCTTGCAGAGATGTTTTCTCTGAGGTTGGTGCATCATTTTCAGTGATTTAACTTGGTAAAGTTAGCTCTATAATTCTACTATATGCTCACAAATTTTCATTTCATTTTGATGTTGCGATCTTCAGTTATGTTCAGTTTAAGTCAACAGTGTCTGTGCATTTTCACTTCTCTGTCAGGTACTCGACTTTTTCACTCATCTTGTCAGAGGTGTTTCTCAGTGGTTGCTTATCCAAATTCAGTGATTTAAAGCTTTTTGGATTTAACTTACTGTCTAGTATAACCATAAAAATTTTCATAATCATTGGATTCCTACATTCTGAGTTATGTTTATTTTTCTGCTCACTGGTCTCAAACTGTAGCAGCCCGTGAAAATCGGGATGATGTCATCAGTTGTTAAAACTCATTCTCAGTGTGTGGTTCATTATTTTTGATGAGATTACTCTTGAAAGTTAGCTCTTTAAGTTACCTAGACTTCCCCAAGAGGAATTAAGCTAATTGCTGCTGTGCTCAGAGAATTATGTAAAACACTGGACATGTGTATGAACCAAGAATAGCAAGTTTTCACTTCTGAGCTAACTCCAACTTATCTGTTTTGATCTATCATTTTGAGAGTGATCTTCCAAGGTACATAGGGTGTCTAATACATCCATTGGCAAGCTAAAAGGGCCCACCATATACTCCTGGAGTTCATTTGGCTGGTATAGATCAAGGATTTTGCAACACCTCTTCATCTTCAAGCACATACCTATCCATCTCTTCACAGTCTCCATGTATGTATCCCTTCTTTGTGAAAGGTTGATTGTGAGACTTGCCAAATTGACATGCACTGCATTTGTAAATCATATGTTTCTTTATGTGATTAGGTATTCCAAGTACACTTTGATCTCTGCTAATTTATTTCAAGGTCTTCTCTCCAATGTAAGCCAATCTCTTTTTCCAAAACTCTATTTCTGACAGAGTTTGTATCCCATAGTTGAACAATGTTATGTTCCTTGTGTCTTGGACTTCAAAGGTGAATAGCCTTCTTATCTTTTCACTTTTGGCTATCTTCTTGAACCCTTGGTATGGATCTTCCAAATAAGCTCCATACTTTGCGAACCTCACCTACAAGCCTTTTTCTACAATCTATCCTACAATTATCTAAATTCTTAGTGATGCTAGGTACATAGAGAACTCTAACCAACAAATTCATGTTACCATTTTATGTCTTCACGTTTGCAATATTCTCCATAAGGTGACTTGTATCATCTCTTGTTTGTAATTCATGCTTGTTCTTGGGGTCTTCCAAATTTAAGAGTAGTGCTAGAGTCCTTGCTACATGATTTGAACATCCAAGATCAATATATAATACATGTTTATCTGATTTACATCCTTTCATAGTCATGTTCATGAGTAGAAGTGATTCTTCTTGTGATTGATCAGGAGTGTAGTTTTTTTAATCTCTTCTTCCTTTGTAACCGCCTTGATAATTGTAATTGAAATTTTTGTTGCCATTGTAGTCATAATTGTTGTTATATCTACCTCTAGGAAGGCACCTGGAAAACATGTATGTGAAGGCTATATTTTGGGCAAAATGCAGCGTTCCTCCTTTCCAAAAGATGGTTCAGTTCGGGCTACGCAGAAATTACAGCTTGTACATAGTGATGTCTGTGGTCCTATGCAGACACCCTCTTTTGGGAATTACCTTTACTTTGTGACTTTCATTGATGATTTTTCCACGCATGCATGGGTTTATCCACTCAAAGCAAAGTCAGAAGTGTTCATGTGCTTTAAACAGTTTTTGGTTTTGGCTGAAAATCTGTCAGCATGTAAAATGGGCACCCTCTGTTCTGATCAAGGGGGGAATATATGTCTTCTGATTTTAATGCATTTCTGGCTGAACATGGGATAAAACACTAGTGTACAGTGCCGTATACACCTCAACAAAATGGAGTTGCTGAACGGAAGAACAGATCACTCATGGAGATGGCGAGGTGTATGGTCAAGATTCAGGCTTTACCACATAGTTTTTGGCTTGACGTTGTCATGTGTGCAGCATATGTACTTAACAGGTGTCCCGCTAAAGCGCTGTAGTCTATCACTCCATATGAGGCTTGGCATGACCCAAGCCATATGTTGCTCATCTGCGTGTTTTTGGTTGTTTGGCATATGCATTAGTGCATGAACAACATCGTAGAAAATTGGATGATAAGGCAGTAAAATGTATTTTTGTTGGGTACAGTTCTGAAAGTAAAGGCTATCGTCTGTATCATCCACAGACTAAATGCATTCTGGTTAGCCGTGATGTTGTCTTTGTGGAAGATGCTATTCAGCCATTGCTTTCATGTACTAAGGAGACATCTGTTAGCTCCAAAGACATGTATGATACCTTGATGCCTCTTTTTACAGGTGGACAGTCTAGTGTTGGTCCTAATGAGGCAACTTCTCAGCCTTTGCAGGTTTCATATGATGATGCAGATCATTCTATTTCTGATGCAGATTTACATGATGCACTTGTTGATGAGAGAGCTGATATTGAGCAGGCAAAAACTATACCAAAATGGTTGGTGCAGACTTTGTGTGACAGCAAATTAGATGCACCTTTTTCATATCGTACTCGTTCAGGCTCTCATAGTGCCTCCTTTGCATCAGATTGCTATGCTATGGCTGCATCTAGTCTCTGTGATGAGAATGAGCCTGTTTCTTTTGATGAAGCACAGAATTCAGAAAATTGGATGGCTGCCATGCAATCTGAATATGATGCTATAATGAAGAATGGTACATGGTCTTTATGTGACTTGCCTCCTGGCAAGAAGGCCATTGACACTAAGTGGGTATACAAGCTGAAGTGTAAACCTGATGGTACAGTTGACAGGTATAAGGCTAGGCTTGTTGCAAAGGGTTATGCGCAGGAAAGAGGCATTGATTTTGATGAGACCTTTGCACCTACATGCCGTATGACTACTGTTCAGAGCATTTGTGCACTTGCAACCGATCATGGTTGGAATGTACATCAGTTGGACATTCAAACAGCATTTCTGAATGGTGACTTGCATGAAGAAGTGTATGTTTTTCAGTCCCGAGGCTTTGTGGAGAAAGGGCATGAAAACCAGGTGTGCAGGTTAAAGAAGGCATTATATGGTTTAAAGCAAGCACCACGTGCTTGGTATGAGAAGATACATGCCTATCTGGTTGCACATGGTTTTGTGAACAGTCCAACTGAAAGCACCTTATATGTTAAGCGTGCTCATGATGTGCTTCTGATCATTGTTGTCTATGTTGATGACATGCTGCTCAGTGGTCCTATTGAGAAGCATATTGCTGATTTCAAGGCTGATTTGCATGCCTCATTTGAGATGTCTAATTTGGGGCATTTGCATCACTATTTGGGCATTCAGTTTATGCAAGCTGATGGTGGAATGGCTTTGTGTCAAACGAAATATATTGACACATTATTGCAGCGTTTTGGCCTTGAAGACTATAAGCCTATTGCCACTCCTATGGAGACAGGTTTACGATTGAGTCTTCATGGTGCTTGAGATGCATTTGATGTTGTTCTCTATCAGCAGGCTGTTGGATGCTTGATTTACTTATGCATTACTTGGCCAGATATTCAGTTTGTTGTCTCACAGATGAGCAAGTTTATGCATTGCCCAAGAGTCGCGCATTAGAAGGCGGTTAAGCGCATCTTTCGCTACTTGAGTGGTACTCGGCTACTTGGGTTGTTTTATCCCAAGGGGGGATCACTACTTCCAGATTTGCATGCTTTTTCTGACTCAAATTGGGCTGGTTGCTATGACACTCGTGTGTCCACCAGTGGTTTTTGCTGCATGCTTGGTTGCTCATGTATATCTTGGTTGAGCAAGAAGTAGCCTACTGTGGCCACTTCCAGTTGTGAGGCTGAGTATAGGGCAGCTTTCACAGCGACTGTTGAGTGTGTGTGGCTCAGACGCCTTATGGCTGATTTGGGTGTTGGCCAGTCTTCTGCCACCACCATCTTCACTGACAGTCAGAGCGCATTGGCAGTTGCAAGGAACCCTGTGTTCCATGCTCGCACTAAGCACATTGAGGTGCATTATCACTATGTCAGGGAGAGGTTCTCTGTTGGGGAGATCAGCTTGGCATATGTGCCCACGCAGGAGAACATTGCATACCTTTTCACGAAGGCTCTGCCTAGGGAGAAGTTTGAAGCTTTCCGCAAAGCTTTGGGCTTACTTCCTTTTGTGGAGTGATTTCCACATAGCTTGGCACTTCCTTATACATGAGTGCCAGCTCCTTGTTCACCGCATCACTCCCAGGGGGGATTTGTTGATATATTTAGGTAGTGATGTGTGTGAACACACTAGGACCGCCGGGGCACTTTTTTCCCTCTTTAGGAGGTTTTTTTCCCCCGGCTTGTATATACGCCTATTGCCCTAATGGGATACTTATCTTTGTACATTCTCTAGTAATACATTCAGTATTGTGTGTTGTGCTCCAAGCTTCTTCTTCTTCCTTGTGTTGTTCGCGTGCTTCTGCAGACGTCTAACTCCAACACTGTTTTTGGAGGTAAGCAATGCAAGCCTCATTCCTAGCCTGGTACAATGTGGTAAGTGTATCCCAAGCATCCTTAGCTGTTATGCAAGAGCGAATGTGAGGAATAATAGCATGTTTGATAGTCAAGGCTATCAATGCATGTGCCTGAGCATCTCTACCATCCCAATGAATTTGCTCTACAGTAGGTGCAGCAAAAATTGCAGCATGAACAGGAACATGAAGAATATCACCATCTTCAATGCCACCTACATCAGCTTTAGTACCTGTATTTGCAGGTGTAATAGGACATTTTTCAACATCCTGCACAAATATTCCATAGTCCTTTTGCAACCAATACATGATGCATCATATAATCCCACAATGGGTAATTCGTACCATCCAACTTATCCTCAATAGCCAACATTCAAAATATATCACTGTTTTCAACCATGGCCACTTACTTAAATACCCTGATGCAAAAAAATGAATGTATCTCAAAAAGTTGAACAAAAATACCCTGACGAGTCCTGCTAATCCTGTAGTAGACTTTGAGACACTTATATTGGCAAACCAAAATCTGTATATGTCTTTGGCACAAAAAGATGAAATAGCCTACACAAGTGCTATGATAGTGCGTTCAGAGGCCAAAAAGAGCTCAGATCGCAATTTTGGCACTAGAAAACAAAGCCATTTTGATCTCCTAATCACCTTGAGTATGCTCACCAAATTTTGTCTGATTTTAAGACTTTGACTAGAGGGCTGTTGACGATGCCCTAGATATAGTAGTGACCTGCTCTGATAACAATTGTTGGATTTTGAGGTCTGCGGAAGCACGCAAACAGCACAAAGAAGAAGAAGAAGCTTGGAGCAAGACACACAATATTGAATGTATTACCACTAGAATATACAAAAGATAAATAACTATGCCTTTAACCCTAATGCGTTAGTTATCTTTGTACATTCACTTGGTAATACATTCACTATTGTGCGTTGTGCTCTTTGTTTCTTCTTCTTCTTTGTAATGTTTATGTGTTTCTGTAGACCTCAAACTCCTACATTAATAATAGATAGGTAGGCATATGATCTAATGAATAAAACTTGCTATTTTGGTTGAGACACCTGCTCAGTGTTTTACTCAATTCTCTGAGTACAATAGCAATTAATAAAGTTCCTGTTCGAGAACTTCAATTAGCTTAACAAGCTACCATTCATGAATGGAATCATCTAAAATGATAAACTATATGCAGAGAAATATGTTTAGCAAGTTAAGCAACTAGCCCGACTTTTACGGGCCTTGACAGTCACAAACTAGTGAGCATTCATCGAATGATATCCAACGATTGCGAGAGCCAAATTCAATGAGAATTTGTGGGATCAAAGTAGATAGTATGCTAAAGATGTGATGCTTTAAATCATGCAAAATGAAGCACTATATAGTGAGAACCAGCTCAGACAATATCACTGTTTTGATAGAGTGTAAGAGAGATATGAGAGTAGGAAGTAATGAACATGTATTGACTAAATCATATAAAATTTCAAAGTCATTGGCAATAAGGCATTGGTCAATCAGTATAGAATGAGTGAGCTATGATAGGAGCTCCTCTTCTCAATGAAGATACATGAAAATGATCTCTAAACCTCTCGAGATACACTTGAGATTTTCTTCTCATGTTTTATAACTTTTGTTGGAGCCATGGATTTGAATTTGAATTCAAATCTCCACCTAAAAGTAATCATAAAGTATAGAATTGATTCTCTCTTGACTTCAACTACCAAATGATAGGAGATAGATGCTTCCTAACTCCTGGTGGGTTTATTGACCTTTTACAATGAGTAATTGTAACTTCAAAGTTACAAGAAGTTGTACATATGAGCTTCCCAAATGATATGCGAATACATCAAGCTTATGTGAAGTGATCGAATGTGTAGGCTTGGGCTGAATTGTACCAACAGATCCCCCTCAAGCCTAGCATGCTTGATCTTCATTGTTCCTTGATCTCTTGCAGCCCAATCATGAGTTTGAACCTGTTCATCTTTATTCCATCCAATGCTTTGGTGAGCAAATCTGCACATTGCAAATGAGTTGATACATATGCTAATTGAATATCCTTGCTTAGCAATTTCTCCCTAACATAATGATAGTGCACATCAATGTGCTTAGTCCTGGCATGGTACACTGGATTAGCAGCCAAATGAAGTGAACTAGTATTATCTCCAAAGATAATTGGAGTGCAAGAATGTATCTGCAAATCTACATACAATTGCTTAAGCCACATAGCTTCTTGAGTTGCATTAGCCAAACCTCTATGTTTTGCTTCTGGGGAAGATAAGGCCACAATTGGTTACTTCTTGGATGACCATGATATGAGTTTTGACCCTGCAAAAGATAGGTACCCTGAAGTGCTCCTCCTATCATCCTTGGAGCCAACCCAAGTTGCATCATAATATAACTTTATGTCTATGTCAGAAGTGAAGGGATAGAATAATCCCTCATTCATTGTACCCTTTAGGTACTTAAGTACTCTCTTTGCAGCTTCCATGTGTGGCTTCCTTGGTACATGCATGAAACCAACATATCATGTATGTACTTCCTTTGTGTGATGAATATACATGAATATACACAAGTTCTAAGCCAAGGAAATAGGTTAACAACCCTAGATCACTGATTTGAATTCCTTCATTAGTTGAGCTTTGACCTGCTTGATACCATCAGAATCATTGCCTGTAATAATGATATCATCTACATAAATACACAAGTAGATTATCTCTGATTTTTTCTTTCTCACAAATAAAGAAGTGTTTGCCTTGCTTGCTACAAAGCCTTGATCCTGCAAATAGGTAAAAAGTCTATGGTTCCAAGCTCTAGGAGCTTGCTTGAGACCATAGAGTGCTTTTCTAAGCTTGTATACATGCCCTGCTCTTTCTTCATCTTTGAAACCTGGTGGTTGTGTCATATACACTTCCTCTGATATCCAACCATTTAACAATGCATTTTTGACATCTAACTGATATAAATTCCAATTTTTTTATGCAGCAAGACTTACCGATACCCTGATTGTTGGCATGTTTGCCATAGGTGAAAACTTCATGGTCTACTCCATGTGTTTGGGCAAATCCCTTTGCCACTAATCTTGCATTGTGCCTATTATAGAACCATCAGAGTTCTTTTTAACTTTGTATATCCATCTTGAACCAATTACCTTCATATCTGGTTTCTTGGGAACTAGGTCCCAAGTTTGGTTTTCCTGCAATGCTTCCACTTCCTCCTGCATGGCTTATCTCCACTCCTTCTTCTTCTTAGCCTCTTCAAATGAAGAAGGCCCTCTGCCATTGAATCTTTAGTGATGTATACAGAGTGCTTTGTAACTAAGGATGTATCATATCCATACCTTATGGGCTTCTTACTTTCTCTTTGTGATCTCCTTAAAGCTTGATTGGAAGACTCGGGTAGATCCTCTAATTGTTTGTATTTGAACTTGGCTCTTGACTTCCAAGCTTTGAAATCAATCTGCTCCTCATCTTCTGAGTTGATGTCCTATACTTGGTGTTGGTCTTCGTGAGTTAGGGTTGGAAAATCCGTTTCCAAATCATATGGTAATTCGACTTTCTTGTAATCATCTTCAAACCAAGAATTATTCTCATCAAAGACTACATCCCTACTAACTATGAATACCTTGTTAGTGGGATTATAAAGTCTATATCCCTTTTGATTCTGATCATACCCAATGACCAATGAATCTGCACTTCTTAGCCTTAGGGTCAAGTTTCCCTCTGATTTGTGATGGGATATGTCCATAGGCAATGCACCCAAATATCTTGCAATGATCCAATGAGGGTCTCTTGCCATTCCAAGCTTCATATGGTGTCATACCATCCAATGACTTGGATGGAAGGCTGTTAACCAAATAGGTAGCTGTAGAAATAGCCTATGCCATAAATAATTAGGTATTTTTTTCTCATTTAACATAGACCTAGCTGCCTCAACAATTAACATGTTCCTTCTCTCTGCCACCCCATTCAATTCATGGGTATACCTAGTTGTTACTTCCCTCTTTATGCCTTTGTCCTATAGAAATAGATCAAACGCATGTGAAAAGTACTCACCACCTCCATCAGACCTGATTCTCTTCAAGCTCCTTCCTGTTTGGTTTTCAACTAGTGCCAATTACTTCTTGAAACATGTAAACACATCATCCTTATGCTTCATAAAATATAGAATTGTCCACCTATTGTAATCATCAATAAAAGAGGCATAGTACCAATCAAACAAAATGATGATTTTTATGCATTGACATGTTCCCATTTTATAGAGAAAATGTTTGATTGTAGGTGTTTCACAAATGAAAGACATTTGCTGATGAAGATAAACCACAATCAAATGTGGTGGCTTGGAGGAGAGTAATAGTTTCCCTTAGTTGTTTATTGTGCTTAGAGAGGGGCACCAAAGAGTTGGAGAAAGTAATTTGTTCTATCATACCCACTTGCAGTGCTAAAGAGGCTGAGAAATATGTAGTCCGTAACCTTGAATTTCATGATTGCACATAGATAGGAAAAGGATATCAAAGCACGATAGATATGGGCTTCTTATGATGATATTGATGGTATGGGTTTGACTTCCAAGTAAAGGAAGTGCTATCCCTAAATCCTTTCAGGGTCGACATTAGCTAGCTTGAGCTACAAAATATGAGTGTTGGTCAGTATCCTCTTAAAAAACTTGGTTTTTGGATGAGTTATAGAACTAGATTTAAATCCAAGGGGGTAAGCAAAGTGCTAGGCTCTTTGAATATGTTCTCACACATGCTGAATTTGGGAGAGGGGACTAAAGGAACAAGTGATGATCTATCAAAAAAAGGGATATATTTGGGCACTTTATAGGAAGTGAAAGCCTGACCTTTGTATTGAGGAAAAGAGTTTATTACAAGAGTATGATATGGCGGAGGTAGTAAGTGACTTTGATAAGCTTGGGGGGATTAGTAGTGCAATTTGAATGGCTTTGAGACCATAAAAATCTTTTCAAGAGAACCAATGTTCATCTAGAAATGAGAGCGTTTGAGCTTTGCAAATTTTGATATCACAAGGGGGATCATGTTGTGGTCAGGAGTGCATCTTGAGGCTACATTGGGGAGGAAAAGGGGTTTTTAGGGGAGCTTGATATATGAGCAAGGAGGCGGTAGGCTCTGCTCTATGGAGGAGGGCACTTGTGTAGCAAAGGGGAATAGTAGAAAGTGGCTTGGACAAGATGGGCTTGTTGTTTTATCTCCCCATGGCTATGGAGTCAGATGCTTGATGAATCATCTATGCACTACACACATGCCTATCTATTATTGTCGATGGTGCATTGAGATGAGTAGAGGAAAAGCAATACACTAAAATTAATAAAAGGTTAGCAAAAGGAGGTAGGGGCTGAGGGCATTGGACACCAAGGAGTTTCTCCAAGCTTTAGAACAAGAAAGTCCTCCTCCACTGCTTTGCATGGGCACATGATTATAATGTAGAAGAGCTACACTCAATCATCAGAGAAATTTAATTCAATAGGGAAGAAGGCACCACTTCATGACTTGGAAAGCATGGATGTACCCATTATACAGATGCATTGAGGAAGTCTCCAATAGGTAAGAAGGAGATTCTACAGAAGTTGAAGCCTATTGATTGTTGGGTGTGTGTAGAAGTGTGAGAGACACACGAGAAGCACACACAAGGAGCACAAACGTAGCAAGACACATGGAGAAGACGGATGGCTGAAATAGCTCTCTATTGACGATGAACTCAACTGAAGTAAGAGATGAATGATATCCCTAAGGACAAAGTATCACCACTTATGAGTGTATCAAGTATGTGGTAACATGGGGAAAATACCTCTAGCCAGCACTAGAGTAAAAAGTGCCCATGTATAGGGAAAAGGTTCACATCAAAGCTACCCAGGAACACATAAGTGTAACATTGATGCACCTCAATTTTTTGAAAGTACCCCAAATTGCCTAAAGGGATTAGTTTGATTCTCGTATTTGCAAACCAATAGATCTTACTACTTCAGTGTGCTTTGTACTTTCAAGAAATCCATGATTTACCTTACCTAAACATGTATAAGAATATGTTTTAGGGGCTCTGCATATGATCTTGTGTGTTTATCTCTATTGTGGGGAGAGAGAGAAATCAGGGGAATGATCTTGCTCAATGGCAGCTAGAGTACACTATGACACAAAGAGGCTGAATCGATGAAGGCAAGATGATGTGGAAGGGGATGCCGATTGAGAAGAGGGAGAAGGGGGCCATCCCTAGATATCTCTAGAAGAGAAGAAACAGGAGCACAAGAGTGGGCAAGAGGTGGGTGCGGAGTTTTTGTTCTCTTAGAGAGGGATTTTGGAGAACCAGACAACCATTGGGTGCTCTTGTTAGAAGATGCACAACTAGAGGAGGCGACTGGAACAATCATGAAGCTTTCCAACTTAGGAAGGCTACTGTGAGGTGGATGATTGTCATATTTGTGTTTCAAGACATGGATGAAGGTATATGCATGATTTCGGATCAGTGATGCATCTCAAAGGCTACTAGGGGAAGGAAAGAAGGGATGAGGTGATGGTATGAAGGAGGCTAGAATGAGGGGAATATCAAGAATGAAGGAAAATGAAATGCAAACGAGTGTCGAGTGAATGGAGGGATTGGCAACTGGGAAAGAAAGGGGAAGGCAACCATATGTGGGGCTCACAGGGTCCTTCAAGTTTTTTCTTTTGGTTCAAGAATGATGATTGAAGAGATGATACTTTTGGGTACTCTAGGGGAAAGTTAAGAGTTGACCAAAGGAGGAATCCATGAGGGAAGTCCATATGTGGAAAGGAAAGGATTGGACATGCATATCCAAAAATTCTCTGATCTTGCATCAGTAGGTTGTGCACGAATCATCCTTCTACTAAAAAAGCTCAGCCCAATGGGACCCATTTTCCTACAATATCAGTAATGCTTTTGACATTGAGATGAGAAGCTAGAGTAGAAGGAAGCCATGTTAAGTTAGATTGGTGGAAGAATGAGTATTTGTGTTCTTGTGAAAAGTCTAATGTTTTAAACACTTCCATCAAAAAGAGAGAACTTAGCTCTAATTGGAGGGAAGAGAACCAAGAAAGGCAGGTGGCTGATTGTTTGGCAACACTAGGGAGAAGTCGAGAGGAACCACTAGGGAGAAGTGGAGAGGGGAGTCTTCATTGAGTTACCTTCAAAAGGTGGATGAATGGGCTGAGAGGTTTAGGACCCATATCATCGGAGGAGCACTAGAGGAGGAGTATGCACAAGAAAACCAGTCGTTTGAGAGTAGTACATCGAATTGCATCATATGGATATACAAAATGGAAAGCTTGTTTCAAGAATTTGTACTTAGCTCTTAAAGTTTTGATGCTATTGAGGATTTCAATTAAAAATTATTTGATGTATCACTGCAAAAAGATCCTCCTTTAAATAGTGTTGTTCAAAAAAATCACAAAAAGTCCAAATAGGGTTGTTTCATGATTCCCATTAAAATTTATGGAAACAGCTATTTGGGTTCTTTTAATAGTTTTTTCTAGTAGCTTTTAGTAGGGATAGAAAACTATACAAACAAAGCCATATATCACAACTTCATCACATGTATCATAGCTCCTACTAACAACACGTTATTGGAGCACTTTGGTAAGTATAATTTTTGTATTATAGAGTTAGTTTTGGAGCTATATTTTGCTCCTTTGCCATATCTTGTGTACATCTCTTGTCTCTATTTTGCCTCTCTCTCTCTCTCTCTCTCTCTCTCTCTCTCTCTCTCTCTCTCTCTCTCTCTCTCTCTCTCTCTCTCTCTCTCTCTCTCTCTCTCTCTACTTTGTCTCTATATTGATTGTAGGCCTAAAAACCAACCTCTTTCCATTGAACTTCTAAAAGACTCTCTAACTTCATAAATTGGTTCTTCTCCTATAGGTGAAGTAGGAATGAGAGATAGTGAAGATTGTGGCAATGACATACAAGATTCAACTTGTGTAGGAGTGGTTACAATTTTCTCATTCACCCTATTTTTATATACCTAAGTAAGGGTTTGAGAAGTTTGATCACCCGCCTTGTATGAATAAATACTAGAATCCAAATTCCTTTTAAAAAACGATAATCATCATATTATATAAAAACTCAAATTTCTAAATTTTTATCATAAATCGATTTCAACCACATAAGCATTATTTGAGAGTAAGATTTTATTTGTTTTGAGAGCATAGAATGTAGAACCTTTCTCTTTAATACCATAACCAAAAAGGTATCCTTTTCATTAAGCTTGCCATGATCCTTCTTTTCAATGTGAATATAAGAGGTGAGAACCGAAAAATTTCAAGTATTTCATATTGAGTTTCTTACCACAATATGCTTCATTAATATGCTTCATAAGGTGTAATCACCTTTAAAGCTTTTGTGGAAGACCTATTAAGAATTTTATTAGATGTATGAATAGAATCAAACCAAACTTATATAGAATCTTCTTTGACAATATCATACTACATGCCATTTCAGTTGCATGATTCTTTCTCTCTATAACATTATTCTGTGCTCGAGTAAAAACAATAGTGATTTGATGAGAAATACCTTTGTCTTCTAAAGATGAATTCAAATCATTTGACATGTATTCTCCTCTTTTATCAGTACTTAAAATCTGAATTTTTGACTAATTTTCATTTTCAATCATAGTTGAAAATTTCTTAAAAGTATCGAAAAAATTTGATTTTTCTTTCAGACCAATACCCATGAGTATGCTCTCATAGGTCCATTTGCATCCGAATGAATGATTTGCAACTTTCTTGTGGTTACAATAAATCCATGCTTCTTGAATGGAAGCTTATATAACCTCCCTTGAACACGTCCTTCACAAGAATCTGCATCATCTTGTAAGGGAAAATTTGGAAAAGTTTCAACCATACCTTAGTATTTCATAGATTTGAGAGCTAATAACTGATATGACCAAATCTTGCATGCCCAAGCTTCTACTTTCCTTTGGTGTAGAACACTTGGAAAGATTAGCATGGTTGATTTTATTAAAAATTATACTTTTTCTATTTTCACCTTTTAATAGACAATGCTCTTCATTAGATGTTAAGATTTGACATGAAATCTTCTTAAAAGTAAATTTATAACCATATGATAGAAAAGTTGAGATAGAAAGTAAATTCTTCTTTATCTCTGGTACATACAAAAATTAAGAAATGGTGAAATTACCAGCTGCTCTTAATTTTAGTGTGACTTCTCCTACATCAACCACGTACAAATCATGACAATATGCTATCATCAATCTTCTATTTGTAGAGTTAGTAAGACATGAAAATACCTTGTTGCAACCAGTTGTATGTTTAGTAGTTCTAAAATAAAAAATCCAAGTATTCTCTGATATAACATTCAATGTTGCTTTCTTAAGAAGAAGATGAAGATAAACCCACATGCAACTGTTGTGCCATTCTTGCTAATGGTCGATCCAACGAGTGCGTTTCGATGGAGGAATTCAACAATGGATTGTGCGAGGACTACACGTATTATGTTATTGGAGGATCACACTCAACAGAGGCCCGAAGACAGCTTGTAAAAGAGCATCCAACTACATACTTCTTCATGTATGCAGAGTGTAAGATCTACATTGGTTTGACTACAGAGGAGGCAAAGCTCCTAGCTTGGGACCACAACAATGACAACGATTACAAACAGAAGATGGCATCCATTGAGCGTATTCGTTTCTTCAACCATGAGTATGTTGATGCCCTAAGGGCGGATGGCGGAAGGATTCATCCAAATTTGAGAAAGCAGTACCTGATAGAGGTTGGGATTGTAGTGGATGACAATGTGAAGTCAGATGCATTCCATAAGTTTGAACCATGGTTCCAATTCACCTTCAAGATAGGGGAAATCTGGGAGCTCCACGATAAAATCTTTAAAATGTGGGAGAACAAGGAGGTGAAAGGCCAGAAACAAAAGAAGGCAAAGCTAGATCCTTAGGTGGATGTAAAGGGAAAGGGAAAGAAAACGGATCTCTTAATTGAAGAGGTTGTTGAGGATATGAAGCTAACACCTTGGAGATCTTTGCAAGGCATTAAGGATGACACTTTGATAATTTTGACATTATCAAGGGTCATTTCAAAAGACTTGAGCCTTGAGCAGATGGTCATACAGCTAAATAATTAAGTAGCATCTTGTCATTGATTGGTTCCACTTGCTCCTTTAGTAACTTATCATGTAGATCCAAACTTCACAATGCAATCATAAGGTTTATATGAAGATTCAGGAGGTGATGATGAGGAGGCTTGGGGGCTTCACATGGAGTGAAGTCCAGGCAGAGTATCTGACCACCTCCTCATACAAAGCATTATCAAAATACTTTATATTGTTTCGTGATTGGGTGAGTTCTCTTTCTCATTAGAATTTAGTATGATTTGATTTATCTAATAGTTCATGCTATTCGATGCGGGGCATCGACCTATGTTGCTCTAGCACAATGGTAAGTACCACGTTAAGAAGCTTCACCTCCTTAATGTCAATCCGTGGGAGAGGTAGGAGTGATATGAAGATCGTGAACGTGAGATGATGTGAGAGTGAAGGTGAGAAGCACAAAGATGCACACACGCATACACACACACAATGAAGAGACAAGCAAGACACAATGGAAGGTGGAAATTAGCTCTATTACTCAAGAATACTCTTACAAGCTCAAACTAGCTCTATGCTCACACTAACCAAAATGAACCAACCTCAAAAATGAGCTCTCTAGCTCTTTTTATAGTTTCTAGACTAGTTTTGACCGGTTTCACATCTAGTGACCGGCCTAGTTAAAAAATAGGTCCTAGAGGCTATTTGGCAGGGTAAACGATGTCTAAAAATAACGAAATTTGGTACGAGCATTCTACCTAAGCTCCTCAAGCTCGAGGACTCCTCGGCTTGCACAAAATGGAGCTATGGATTACAAAATGGGGTTTTCTATGATACATATGTTACAATTAGTGATCACAATCACTGTTGAATGTTTGGAGAATTAATAAGAAATATATTTGTTTGAAAAATTGATCCGCCTGGTTGATCCGCCTGGCTCCCTACTCCTTCTTTACATGCTTCCGTGGCGTCTGTGCCTCTGGCTGCTTCCAACACCCCCCTCCCTCTCGCTTCTGTCGTCCCTGATAGAACCTTGTTGTGAGGTCTGCCGGATGTAGTTCTGTAGGAGGTCTTGAGCGAGGGTGTGCTCTGATATACGAATGCCTCGGGCTAGATCAGCCTCGAGTTTCTCCCAGTCGATAGGTTGTGGCTCGTCTGGTGGTGGGAGCTGGTAATGTGTGGAGTACACCAATCGTTCACAGGCGAATAATTGCAGTAAATGTGTGGGCCTGCTTATAAATACCTCTGAGTGGTACTCCCAAAAGCCGGTGGTGAACATTTCTTCGAATGTCTGCTTGTAACATGCCGGTAGGTATTTGATCCTGCAGTGCCAGGCATAACACACCCGTAGCGATGGCGTTGTGCTCATATCATAGACTAAATCAAAGTTGCCATGCTCAAAGCCCGGGGTGTTTACATGGGGAGCCTTGATGCGTCGGAAGACTTTAAAGACCATCTGCATCATGTCAAAGATTTTGACAGTCATGTGCGCGGCAATATCATCCATATGCTTTAACCTAGGGAGCCAGTGGCGGATCGTCGCCATCATGTAGCCTACTGTGGGTAACTCGATTGGTGGCTTGAAGTAGGGATAGTTCAACCAGTCTTGGCACTGCTTATTGTTTTGTACCTTAATAGCGAATGCAGTCCAAGAGCGGCGTCGTGGGACTGGTCCCCAGCATGGATTAAATTTTAAGTGCAGCGGCGCTTTTACCCACGTGCTCATCATCTCTGGATAATTTTGCAATAAATCTTTGCGCCAGTCTGGTTGAAGGATTTCACCTCTGTGCGCCCTTGGTGGCAAGTCCTCTGGCTCGAATTGAGTGGCATGCGTTGGTTTCATACCTGTTTCTTTCTCTATGGTTAACTGGTATTCGGCCATTAACATGAAGTACGGTTTATATTGGAGCTCATGCCCAGATATGTATCGTCGCGGGGCCAAATGAGCAAAGAATGGTGACTGTAAAATCCTCTCTTCAATCATGGCCATGGCATGTAGCTGTGCCTCTACTCTGGCCGAGTGTGTCGTTCCGAGTTCTTCAACTGTCTTCATCCACGCAGGGGTAGGTAATTCATAGGTCATCTGGCCTTCGGCCGTGACACGTCTGCCTGGGATGGGTATTGGTTCATATGCCTCTTCAAATGTCTCCTCCACCGGGATAGTGACGGTTTCTTCCTCAGCTGGTAGCTCAGGTGGGGAGTCTGGCCTTGGTGGTGCTTCATAGACTGCAATTCTAGATTCAAGATTTGTTACCTAGGCCCGGAGTGCGTTGAGTTCCTCTAAAATTTCAGGGGCAGGGTCCGCAGGTGCTGGTAATTCTGCTGCTACGTGTACTTGTTGTGTTGCCGGTTCTCTGAGCTGTAGCAGCTTGTGATCTTCCTTTAACTTTTGGTGCTCTTCATTCATACGATCATAGTCCTCGAGCAATCGCACATGATCGTCTAGCAGCATCCGCATCGATTCGGATGGGATTGCTTTGAATTTGCTCGGACTTAGTGGTTGTTCTGGGTGGTCCAGTGCCGCTTCCAAGTTCTCTCTATTCTGCTCTTGGAGTCTCTGGTTCTCCTCTTTTGCTGCGGCTAAGTGTCTTCTTAGTAAGCCCATATTTCTAGTGAGCGTTGCATTGCGGACGGTCTGGGCTCGAAGTAGGTTATCCAAATCTGCGGTGGCCTCTTTTGTTTTCTCCTCACTCTCTAGTTCTAATTTGTGATAGGCCTCTCGTAAATCTTGGTATCGGCTGTTCAGTGAGGCGTTCTCAATTGATAACGAATTAAGCTGCGTTTGTAATTCATTCGTCGTTTTCTGCAGCTGTTGATAGTTGGTGCCGAGTGATGCAAACTCATCGCGGACTTGCGTCATGCATGTGAACATGTGTTGAAATGCGGTGTCTATGGTGGGCGATAGTAGTAGTGAAGTGCTAAATGAGGATGTAGTGGGAGTAGATGCAGTGGGAATGGGAAATGGGGTTGGGACAGTGGATGCAGTGGTGATTGTGGAAAATTGTGACGTGCCTAAATATGAGGGTGTTGTGAGTGGAGTGGGTGGTGGTGAGGTGGATGGTGATATGTCCATGCCATTGGACGTGTTTAGTGTTGTGACTGTGAAAAGTGGTGTGATTGTGGGTGGTTGTGTAGGTGTGAATACGGGATTTACAAATGTAGAGTAGTTTACAGGGGGGATGGTTGGAGTAGCTTGGTGAAACGGGGAAACAGGGGTTATGGTAGGTTGGGGAGGTGAGACTGGTGAGAAGGTTAGTGGGGTTAGAAAGGGGAATGGGGGTCTTAGAGGTGGGGGAAACGCGGGGAAAGATGAAGGGGTGAAGGGGTTAACATATGGATGCGGAGGGTTGGGTGTGGGCATGGTGGTATGAATGGGTAAGGAAAAGGTTGTGGCTATGTTGCCTTGTACACTTGTGGATGTGGGGGAAGCAGGTGGGTGTGCGGGGGATACAGGATGGGTTGGTGAAAGATGAGGTGAGAGGGGAGTAGAAGGGGTGGATGTTATTTCGAAGATAGTAGTGGTATGTACAACAGTGGTACGTGGTGGGGAATCTACAAGGATGGTTTCTGCGGTCAATGAACTTTCGGGGGCGAGGCGTGCCTCCCTGGCTTGTGCTGAAGACTGAGCTCCTGTTGGTACGCGAATATATTCTCCGGGTTTTGAAAGTAGTCGCACTCGGCGGGGGTCAAACTGTGGTAGTTGCTTTCTTTGTAAAAACCTGAGTGCTTCATGGGAGCCTACTGATTTGACTAACTCTCTGAACCCTCTGATGTATGCATCTTCGAATCCTCCGGAGATGAGTTCCTGTTCAATTAATGCCTGGCTCTCCTCTTCAGTTAACTTCTTCCGTGCCCAGACTTTCTCCATGGTACGATATAATTTTTTGATGGCCAGCGTGTAAGCTGCGGCTTCGAAAGTCTCATCTTCATATGTGTTGGTGTCGCCGTGTGTGTCGGTTTGTTGGCCTTGGCCCTCTGTCTGTCCGTCATGTGAGCCCTGGCTGGCTTCATCGTCGCCTTCCTCGTCGTCTGTTTCGGTTCTCTCTTCTTCAGAGCTCGACACAGCTTGTCCCTGTGGCAGATCTCGTGGTGTGGTAGGGTAGCTGGGGCGTTCATATTCCTGGGAGAACAGTTGTGCTTCTGAATACTGGAATTCGTTTGAGAATGCATCAGGCATCTCAAAGTCAAAGGTCGTGTTTATTGGGTCGGCCTCCATATGTGGTATCGGGAAAGAAAACGCTTCCGCACCAATAGTGGTGGGAGCTTCTGATGTTGTGGTGATGGGTTCTGTGGTGGCAGCTGCCTGAGGTGCAGCGGTACTAGTGGTGCCCTCCGTAACCACTGGTCTGGACAACCTTATGCGAATAGGTTGTACTGTGGGAGCTGCTTCTGTCTGTGGTCGCTCTGGAGAGGGTTGTGGTGATGGCGACTCTGGCACTTGAAGGCAAGGAATGGTGCCTCTCATGCGCTTGCCTGCCCGTGTTCTACTGGGCTTCCTGGCTTTCTTCGTCATTCCTTTGAACGCCTTCAGTTCTTCTCCCGTTAATGCACGCTCGATTGGCAAGTCATAAGCCAAGCACATATACACAATTTTAGTGAGCGCACAACATCCATTAAGCACCTTCTTGCGCTCCCATCTGTGCTGGGCCAAATACATTTGATCTATGATCCAGCTTGCCAGATCAACAGTTTGAGGTCCCGTGCATGCCAAATATAATCCGAACCAGATTCGTTTATGAGGCATGGTAAATCTGTCCTGAGCTGGGAATGCGAAATGTTGCATGCATATCCTTAGTGGCTTTGACAGCTCAGGTGTAATGGCCGAAATCTCCTCCCACTTCGTGACATCCCCACGTTTCATCGGTTCTGGAATTAATCTCTCTCGGTCTGTGGGTGTGTGGGTGCCATGAATCTTGATGGCCGCTCTGATTAAATCCTTAGATAGGTAAAACCTTTTGTAAGGTGGATCATCCACTAGAGTAGGCAATATGAAGGTTCCTGGGATGTCCTTATTCTCTGATGCCAGTAAGGTAGTGATTAAGTAATAGCACATGTAAAAATCCGGTTTGGGCAGAGGATCACTGAAATACTCTGTGAAGCCTGCTCTGGCCCAAACATGAGTTAAATCCTGGGTGCTCTGTAGGGCTTCGAACTCTCTGGAGAAAAACTGGTATTTTCCCCACGTGCGGTCATCAAATGTCAGAGAGGATTCAAAAATAAAGTCCGCGTCCGCAAGGGGTCCTGCAAGTCCCTGAAACCAATGAGAGTTCCTGTGTATCTTTTCGGTGTAACCCATAGGTGGGTTGTCGATAGGCATGGGCCCTGGAAACCCTGGGAATTCCGGCGGTGGAGCAGTCGGGTGGGATTCTGCTCGCAGCACGTTGAGTGGCACGGCCGCTACACTGGGGCCTGCTCCTGATGTTCCTTCGTCGGTTTGCATGGTGATTGGTGCGCTAGTGAGAAAGATCTGCTACAAAAGATTAACACATTAGCATGGAAATTAATTATGATCCCATTAAAGTGAGACCGCAATCCCTTTCCATAACTGATGCGTAACCCGTGTAGCCTAGTGACGTGATGTGATGCATGCAATGCTTTTTGCAGCCCTAGTGCAGGTCTCTAGACACCTATACGTTTCAGATCATGCATACATTTCTTGATGAGATGAGATTACGAGTGATGTGTGATGATGGTGGGTGAATTTATACAAGGTTTAAAGGTTAGTGATTTAGTACAAGGTTGTATGTTAGTCGGGGGGGTAGTTTTATCAGACATGGGGTTAGGGGGAGACGGTTGGACACGTTTCGGTATCCATTTCCTAAGGATCTTGGAGTGGGTGGAGGGTTTCTGCTGAGGTTCAAAGGGTGGTGTCGGGTGTGGTGGTATCGAGGGATGAAATGAGTTAAGGGGATTATATATTACATGGCTTATGGGTTGAGCTACGATACATGGTTTGGGTACCCAAATCTGCGTGGGTGTGGGTCGATTGATAAGATACTTCTTGGCGATCCAAATCTGTCGAATGCTCGGACCTGTAGGAGACTGTCGAGGGGATGGTGGATACTGATTCTGTTTCTGCCTTGCCTTTTTCTTGTCGATCTCTGCCTGGTTGGAGTTCTTCGGTGCTTTTTGTCCTTTTGGCACCCATATTTGTCTGGTGCCGCTTCCTTTCGGTGGCCTAAACTGCTTTCCGTGTTGTTTCCTCCGATACTGCTGTCGGTCTGGGTTCCTTCGTCGTGGTTGACTCTGTTGCTGTTGAGGGTGAGAGGTCGGATGGACTCTCTGCTTTGGAAAAGAAGGGAGATCCAAGACTTGCGTGACCTGCCCATTAGGAAGTGATGCCTTATTTAACTTTAATCTAGGCCAGTCCGCAACAAGTTTGGAAGGATGAGCACCGCAGGGTGTCGTGCTCATTTGGCCGCTGATGCAACCCACCTGACCACTGATTGTGTCCATCTGCCCTTGTGGTTGGGTAACTGTCTCTTCTAGTTTGCAGGAAGTCCCAGGGAAGATCTCCTGTCGTCCTTCTGATTGACAACTGTCCATAGCCAAGCCCGAGTGGGTTGGTGTAGGCATAGCGTGACTGAGCTGATCAAAGATCTTCCGGTCTTCCGTCGCATGTATTTTATAGGGTCTAGGGTCACAACCGTCAAGCGGAATGCCGTTAGGGAAGTCAAGCGGTATCACTCGCTTCTGCTCTAAGGTTCCAATCTGTAAGGAGCCTTGTCTAAGATTTAGGTCCACTGAGTGATCGTATAGCCAATCTTGGCCAAGGATTAGGGGTTCTATCAGGTCGTCATCATGGCACACTAGTAGCTTCGCTGTCATGGTCATATCCTTAATGAGGATAGGAAGGTCCACCTCACCCATGCAAGGGGTTTCCATGCCTCCTAGCCCTATGAGGTATGCCTCAATTGGCCGCATTTCTATTCCTGAATCCTTATAGTGGGACCATCTAATCGCACTAGTCGCAGCACCTGAGTCAATTAAAGCCCTGAGTTCTTGGCAAGGGTTGCCGTGCTCTAGCCTAACTGTAATGAAGGGTCTCCTGTCCACTATGCTAGGATGAGTGGTTGACTTTACTTGACACATGGCCATGGGATATTTGGGGGATGTCTCCAGATGGTTATAATGTTCTCTCCCTAGTCCTTGTCTTCTTAGCTTCATGCGCTTAATGCGTTCTATGGCTTCTGCCTGCGCTTCAGCTCGTATTCTATTTTCTTCCTCCTTACGCTTCTGTGCCAACGTGAGTCGTCTAAGCATATCCTCAGTAAGAGGTTCTTGATATAGCTTGACTCTACAGCCACTAATGTAATTAGGCATTATATCTCCTTCTAAGGTGGCTAACTGTACTGCTCCACTAGTCGAAAGTCTGTTAATGATCATAGGTCCATAACCTCGCTTCTCTAACTTCCGTGCGTGCTATTTCAGCGTATACACTAGAACTAAATCTCCTTCTTTTAGGCCTTTATCTTTCACATGTGCATCAAAATATGCTTTCTGTCGCTTCTTCGCTGCGTATATTCCTGCTGCTGCCTTTAGCCTGGTTTCTCCTAATCGTTCCAAGTCCACTATTCTTGCTGATAATTCATGGCCGGTCCACTGATGTTCTTGTGCAACCTTAAGTGTCGGTATCAAGAAGTCCAAAGGAAGCACTGCATTCTGACCAAAAACCATCTGAAAGGGAGTTGCATTGAGTACGGTCTTGTAGGCCACTCGATATGCCCAAACAGCGTGGTGTAGCTGTTTGTCCCAATCTGAACGTTTGTTGTTCACGAGTTTCGTCAGTACGTTACAAAGTATCTTGTTAGTGCTTTCAGCCTGACCATTGGCCTGAGGATGATATGGTGCAGATTTCTTGTGAATCACCATAAAATCCTGTAACAAATATTCAACGACTTGGTTTAGAAAGTGAGTGCCTCGATCGCTTACTAACTCTATAGGCAATCCATATCTTGTAAAGACATTTTCAAATAAGAATTTTGCAGTCGTGTGAGCATCATTCTTTTTTGTGGCTTTTGCCTCTACCCATTTCGTAAGATAATCTGTGGCAACAATAATGTATTCCGCATGTGTACCTTTTGCAGGGGGGTTGATGGGTCCTACAAAGTCTATACCCCACTTAGAAAATGCACGTCCGCCCATCATGGGTTTCAATGGCATTTCATCTCTGCGTGTAGGAAACTGAGTTCTTTGGCACACATCACATCTCTTTACATAGGTATGTGCATCCATGTGAAGAGTGGGCCACCATAATCCTGCAAAGAGGATGGCTTTGATTATCCTCTCTGGTCCAAAATGACCTCCTGCAACACCTTGGTGTGCAGTCTCTAGTATGCTAAGATAATCGCTCTCATGAACACATTGTCTTAGATATCCATCTCGTCCTCTTTTGTATAAATTATCGCCAATAAGTGAATAGTCTTGAGCTTCCTGCTCTAGACTGCGTTGTCGAGCTAAGGTCATGCCTTGAGGGAATGTGTTCGTCCTCAAGTAAGTCACTAAAGGTTCACTCCAGTCTGGTGTGAGAGACACGTGATATAGTGTAGCATGTTCTACTGGTGGTCTTTCACAACACACGTTGCATTCCTTACACAACTTGTAGACATCTGCTTCCATCGTAGGCCAGTATACTCCTAATCTATGCAGAGTCTGTAATGTTCGATGTTTTGAATGGTGTTGCTTTAGTGCACCTATGTGTGCTAATTGCAACCAATTCGCGTGTTCTGATTCATCTACACAACAAGCAAGAATCTTTTGATTATCCTGTTTGTATATGCTTCCTGCCATTATTTGGTATCTCTGAGACTTGGTAATCTCTCCTTCTTTGATCTTTATCCTAGGATTCTTGGGTCCGTATGTGAGAATGGGGACTATAGGCTTAGCCCATTCTGGTGCTATCTCAAGGTTAAACAAGTATGCATCTGGTAATTCATCCACTACTCCTTGAGGAGCTTCTCCTGAGGTTAATCTCGAAAGGTGGTCAGCTCTAAGATGTGTCTTTCCTTTCCTGACTACCACTTCAAAATCGTACTCCATGAGTAATAGAAACCAACGTATCAGTCGTCCTGTGTTACATGGTTTGTTGACTAAATATAATAGGGCTTGATGATCTGTAAAGAACTTGAATTTGTTGGCCAACAAGTAGTGCCTAAACTTCTTTACTGCGTAGATCATCCCTAATCCTTCTCGTTCCGTCGTGGTATAATTTCTTTCTGCTGCGTTCAATTGTCTGCTCGCGTAGGCTATGGGGAGATCTATGTTACCTTCATTCGTGGGTTGTGCTAACACACATCCTATGGCGTAATTGGATGCATCCACATGTACATGAAATGGCTTACTCCAATCTGGGGTAGTCAATATGGGTGCTGAGCACAAGCGTCGTTTAAGTTCATTGAATGAATTTTCACATTCATCTGTCCACTCAAAATTGGTTAAGAGAGAGTACAAAGGCTTGGCTATGATTGCATACATGTGTATGAATCTCCTATAATAACCGCAATGGCCCATAAATGCCTGTACCTCTTTCATATTAGTTGGTCTAGGTAATTCTGCAATTACCTTCACCTTTTCTTTGTCCGTAGAGATTCCATTTTTTGACACAATGTGTCCTAGAATTTTGCCTTGTCTGACCATGAAAACGCATTTTTCTGGGTTCAAACAAACCTGATATTCTCGACATTTATCAAATATTTGTCTTAACTCCGGGATATGTGTCTGTCTTACATTTGAATGAGCGCATAAGTCATCGACATAAACTTCCAAGCTCTTGCGTAAGAATTCCTTAAAAACATGACACATGAGTCGCTGGAAAGTGGCGGGTGCATTTGTTAAGCCAAATGGCATCACACGAAATGCAAATATGCCCCATTCAGTGGCAAAAGCCGTCTTGTGTTGGTCCTCTGGAGCAATGGCTACTTGGTTATAGCCTGAGAATCCATCAAGAAAGCTGTACACTTCCTTGCCCGCAACTCTTTCCAATAGATGTTCCGTGATAGGAAGAGGATAGCTATCTCTAATCGTGGCGGCATTAACTTTTTTAAGGTTAATACACACACGCAATTTTCCATTCTTCTTGGGCACAACAACAATGGGGGATACCCATTCGGTATGCTCAATTTCGTAAATGAATCCTGCTTCTATCAAGCGATCTATCTCCTCTTTAATCTTCGCACCGTAGTTATCATTGTACGTGTAAGGTTTCTGTTTTGTCGGTTTTGCATCTGGAGTCATAGGGATTCTATGCGAACATATATCTGGATCCACTCCTTTCAAATCTTTATAACTCCAAGCAAAAACATCTCTATATTCGCGCAATAGGGCAACTAACTCTTCTTCTTCTTCAGTTGTCAAATCATGCCCTATGTATGTACATTTTTCTTCTTCTCCTTCTATGGCAACTATTACTTTCTTGGTTTTCTCTCGATTATCATATACTTGTCCATCATTCGCTTTTCTATTGGGCATTCGTACCATGATTCTTCTATCTTCGATTTCATATTTCTTGAAATTCTCGGGTACTTCAAACAAAGATTCTTCTTTTTCTGTCATGGTTTCTTTCTTCTTCCTTTTCTTGCCTTCACTCTTAGTAGTCACTTCTGTGGCTAACCTTACCTCGTTCGTAATTTCCTCGTGTCTCTGACTGTGAGTCTCTACTTCGTAGAAATATTCTTCCTCCGATGCAAAGGGTGGGTCCATGATAATTGATTCTAAATCAAAATCGCTCGCATCCTCAAATGCATCAGTGTCTGGTTCACACTCTTCTAAAATTGCATCGCCCATGATTGGCTCTATCGTGAAAACTGAAATGTCATAGCCATCCTCGTCACAGTGGGGTGTCCATTGTTCTTCATTGATGGCTACATCCATGGTTGCTAGAATTTCTGCCCAACCATGGGGTTCAAACTCTTCGTCTGGGAATACTACAGGTGCGTAGGCTGGATCTTGAAGGGTTCGTGGATGTTGTTCTGCACCTAAGGTCCTTGTTTCTAATCGTTCTTCCTCTTGTTTGGCTACTTTGCACATCCATAAATGAGTATCCTCATGCAACCAAGAAGGATCTGATTCTAATGAGTGCACGGATTCCGTCTCTACTGGTGTTTTATGGATGGTATTCCATTGTATTGGGGGTACATCTCTGTGTGAATAGTCTTTAAGGTTGACTTTAGTAGTCACTCCTAAATGTTGCAAGTACAAAGAATTAGTTCCCCAATCTTGTACAATTTGCAACTGACGCATGAATGGTCGTCCCAATATCATCTCATAAGCATGGTTTTTCGCAAAGTCACAAATGGCAAAGGTATGCTCAAATTCTACACCACAAGTGGTGAGAGATATGCCTTCTAGTAAGCCTAATGGTTTTTCTATGTGTCCATCGGCCATTTGTAGCTTCATCCTGGTGGGTCTGAGGGCTGGCTTACCCCAACGTTTCCATAAAGCGGTAGTGGCGATGGCTACTGCGGCTCCTGAATCTAAGATGGCTTTCGTGGTGTAGCCCTGATGGGTTATTGGAAGATATGTGTTACCTTCCTCTCCTTCGCTTACGTCTCCAATCTTTTCCACGGGTATCTCTGGTACCTTCTTATGTGATCCTATTTGAGAGGGTGTGGTAGCAAGCTCAGGGAATTGATTTGCTACGTGCTTCCACAATTCTGGTTTTACCTTTAACAATTCCTCCAAAGTGAGATTACACTGTACTTTCGTGTTCTTGATCACTTCCGTGTTCCTAGGGATCACTGATTCTTCATTCCTCACTATTATCGTGGGTGCTCTCATACTAATAGACTTAGCTTCCCAAGGTCCCATGAACTGAGGTAATTCTTGTAAAGAATTAGATTCAAATCCTGTGGGTTCACTCAGTTGTTCCACCTCTACATCATCATATATAGAGGGGATGTCTTGGGTAAATTGTTCCTGCAAGTCGTCTATTTCTTGAATAGGAGGATGGGTTCCTTGTTCCTTTCTCCATTTCTCTTCTTGTATTTCTCTCAAAAATTCATGTGAATACTTATGTATGGAAGACAAGTTGTCTTGACTCTCTGTATTGGGCACTTGAGACAGGGATGGTGCATTCCTTTCCTGTGTCTCTGGGACAATAGGGTTCCTATGCTGATCCTCTTTCTCTTTGCTTTCTATCAAGTGTTCCAGCCTCTCCATTAGTCCTTGAAAGTGTAGTTCAGGTTTAGCCATGTTATTCCAATTAAGATATCTAGAGGCTTCAAACAAAGCTTGTGCTAATTCTACCATTTTCATGCAAAGTTTAGTTCTCTCCATTTCTAGATCAGCTCGAGGGTAGTTTTTACTCATTTCCGTTACTTGAGGTCCCTCTTTTATTCTAGCCTGATATGCACGAAACATCATGTCTAGATCTTTCGGTATGGGTTCCGCTAAAACTGATCCTGATTTTTGAGCTGGGATTTCTTGGTTTAATTCTTGTGAAGCCAATTCTTGTATTTTGGCTCTAGATTCTCTTAAACTTCCTTCCAACTCACTTATCTTTTTACTCCACTTTCTCTTGATTCTTTCTCTAGAATCTTTCCAAGATTTCGTTTTTTTACTACTCGATTCTGCAACTTCACTAGTTCCGGCTACTTTTTCTTGATTAAGCTGTTGGTTTTGTAAGAGCGCCTGGGCTCTGGTTATAGCTTGGATAGGCACGTATGTAGGGTTGGATCCATATGCATTGTTTACAATGCCTATCACGTTGATCGGTGTCACATTCGGAGCGTTAACTGGGTTCTTAGGACAATCTTTGATTATGTGCTCTTTGCCACAATCGACACAAAAGCCTTGTATGTTATAGTACTGTGATTGCCTTGCTATTGGGGGATGTGGACAATCCTTAATGAAGTGATCTCCTTGGCACCTAAAGCATGGTCCTCTAGGGCTCTGTGGTCTCTGTTGTCTCAATTGGGGCCGTGGGTTTGGGTTTGCGTACATCACATTAGTATAATCTGGCTCCCAACTAGGTTCCATTGGTGGACTATCATAATGATATGTCTCCACATGCTCTGGTGACTCCGTGTAATAAGCGGGTGGACTAGTTACATGAGTAGAGTCAAAACTGTTTGAGTTCGGGTCACTTTCTGTGATCAGGGGTGAAGAAGGCACTAAGGCCCTACTTAGGTTCTCTTCTGCAGCAGCGTATTTGACTGAGATGACATTCGCTGGTGGGGGTGGCTGCTGAGCTAAGACGGGTTGAGGTCTCTGTTGAGCCTGGTATGGGTAGTTCTGAGGAGGCCTATAGTAATAAGGTTGAGCATTGTATTGGCCTTGATACCTACCTGGCTGCTGGTATGTTTGTGGGTAGTTTTGTCTCACGGTTTGTTTGTTGTATGGGCAGTCCTGAGCCGTATGAGTCGTGTATCTTCTCTCAATTGTACAATATTGGCCACTAGGGTTGGCTTGAGGTTGAGGTGCATTGGGACACATGTTTGCCAAATGATTTCCACCACAAGTGTAACAACGTACGTTAGTTGGTAGCTTGGGCACCTGTTTACTAGCAACCCCTAGTTTTTGGGCCACTTTTTCTGCTAGGTCTTCTATCGAATTAGAAAATTTTGTGGATGCCAGAGAAGAACAATCTGAGTCCTTATAGACCTTTGAGAGTTCTAATTCATCTCCTAGGTTATCCTCAATGTCTATACATATTCTTACACACTCCTCTAGCGTTCTGGGTTCTTTTAGGTACACATAGGAGCGTAGTTTAGCGCTCAACAAGCCATCCAAGAACAGTGATACTTGTTTAGCTTGTGAGGGTAGCTCTTGCATTGGACATCGTTCAACATATTGTCTGAACCTACGTCCTGCCAGTCTTACTGTTTCTTGAGGAGTTTGTTTAAAGCTATGAATCAACGAAGACGTATCGTGTCTAATCCCACTTTTAGAGAATTCAGTGATGAATGACTCCAAAAAGTGATGAATGTCTCTAAATTGCCTTTGTTGCAAAGGTTGGAACCAAGTTAAAGCGGTATTCTTTAACGTTAGTCCAAATGCATTGTACTGCGTGAACATGTCCTCGACTTGTTCTGCTCTCAGTACTTGCTTGAATTCTGCGACATGGTCATAGGGATCTCCTGTCCCATCAAAGTAATTTTTCATTGATTTTACCAACTGTGTGGGTCTCAATACTCTTGCGTGTTCACGTGGTCTAGGTAGAGGAAAATCATCTCTACCACCTGGTATTCCATGATTTCTTTGTCTATTCGCACTATTGATGTTCGTGGTTGTTCTATCTCTCCCTATGGGGTGATTAAAGCTTACTTCCGGTCTCTCCTTATTTCCTTCTCTTTGATGTCCATGGGCTGAGGAGGTTCCTGCCCCTTGTTGACTTGTATTTATGTTCGTTCTGGATGGAGGGAATATCAATTCACCTCTCCATGTATATGTGTTTTTAGCGCGCTCAGGCACCACAAAGACTCTTTCTGAAGTCTCATCCAGGTATACAACCTTTCCAGGTGTATCTGGGTCCTTGAATTCATAAATTGTAATGATGCCTATCTCACCAGGGTGTTCCTTTCTGTACCTCCAAAAGGCTTCATCTGTCTCTTTATTTACGAACAACTCGGTGCTCCTGTTGTCTTGAGGGATCCACTCTGGGATGAGTACTCTCGTTAATACGGATTTCCCTCTCGGTGTTCTAGGTTCTTCTAACGGTTCTTTTCCTTGCAATTTCACTTCCGTCTCTAATTGAATTGTGCCAAACTCATTAGTATCGTTTGGCTGCGTACTGAGAATGTACATGGTTCCTTCTTTGTCTATGTAAGCGTCTCTCTCAAATTTCACCACTGGTCTTTCCAATCCAATGGGTTGATCAGGGTTGTGCAGTTGCACCACTTGCCTCTGCAAACCATCCTCATAGATGCGAGCACCTAATCGGTTGGTTCGGAGAAACTCTAGTTGCGTTCTATAGGGTCCTTCTGGTTTTTCTAGGTATGCTACATGGGACCCTCCTTCTGGTCTGTCTGCACTAAATGCCATTTCTAATTCACTTGATTCTGAGCTCAACTCGTAGGGATAACTACTATTCAATTGCTGAGCCCAAGATCGAGCTGTGGTTCTTACACTAGCCTCTGATGATCTAAGGCTTCTTCTGTCCGACTTACCTATATGTTTGCCCGATCTAAGGTTCATTAATTTCCTTCCTTGCTCACTCAATTACACACTTAGATCGTCAATGGTCCTTTGTTATTATTCTCTTGATTCTTTTTAATTTTCTCTGGATTCTTGTCTTAATTTATGCGTCAGGAATTCGACTTTTCGTTATGATTTTAAGTTTTCGTTCCGTCAGACTTATATTCTTTTCTTTAGGTTTTCGTCACACACACCTTTACTTTAAGTCTTAAACTTGAAAGAATTAGGTATCTTGAACTTGAGGCGTTCCTATCGTCGTTAATCCACAACTACCGTTTAGCCTAAGCTAAGAATTGACTGAGGGGGTTGAGTAATCTTCCAACCTCGAGTCGGCCTTTCTGGTTGCTCTGATGCCCTGTTGCCCAAGAAGCCGTGCTTCCCAAGCTCTGCTGTCTTCACTGCCTTGCCTGCTTGCCTCTAATTGCCCTTGCTGGACCTGGAAAATTCCCAATATTAGACCAATTCACAAGATGATCAAACACTTGAGCATATACACCTTTTTAATTCCTTCCCTTTTTGCCCAAAATTTCAAGACTTGCCCCCTGGCTTCCTAGTCCCAAACTAGGTGAACCTCAAAATAGCTTATCCAAAAATAGATGTATTCTTTATGAAAAAAACAGTTGAGGTCACGTAGTACTCGTCACGAGCTTTCTAACGAGCTATTAAGCTCAAGAAACGGACTTCGGATGAAAAAGTTATGAGCGTTCAGGCCCTGGGGGGTAAAAATTGACAATCCAATTTTCCCTCAAATATAGGCTAAGGGGTCCCTTATGAGTCTAATGGTCCAAAAATTTTTCAAAAATACCCTCAAAATTGGTCAAAAATTGGAGTCCAAAAATTGCGATGGGGGTGGACAATCGCGATGGTCTGGGACCGTCGCGATGGCCCGAAAAGGCGAACCGTCGCGATGGCTCAAAATGAACGATCGCGATGGCGTGAGGTTGAACCGTCGCGATGGTCCGAAAAAGTGAACTGTCGCGATGGCGTGACCAAGCGGACAATCGCGATGGCGCGGTCAACGGTCAAAGGTGGATAATCGCGATGGCGTAAGGTTGAACCGTCGCGATGGCCCGATCAAGTGGACAATCGCGATGGCGCGAGTCAACGGTCAACGGGGAACAATCGCGATGGTCCGAAGTGAACCGTCGCGATGGTCCGCGATGCGATGGCTTGAGCCAATCGCGATGGTCCGATTTTGGGCTGTCGCGATGGTCCGAAAAAAACGAACCGTCGCGATGGTCTATCGTGACACGTGGCACTGTCGTGGCGATGGCATGAGCCAATCGCGATGGTGCGGGGTTAGCTGAACAATCGCGATGGTCCAAGTGGACCGTCGCGATGGCTCAAGTGAACCGTCGCGATGGTCCGAAAAAGCGAACCGTCGCGATGGTCCGGCCGAGCCGTCGCGATGGCGTGAGCCTATCGCGATGGTGCGACACAATCGCGATGGTCCGAGCCAATCGCGATGGTCCACCAAACAACGAATTTTTGAAATGCAAAAATGGTTCCGTGTATGCGCAGGGATCGCCTACCTCGTGGTGTGGTCGCCTACCTCAAAATCCGAAAGTTGCAGACCATCGCGATGGTCCGCCACACTCGGAAATCTCTGACAGAAAGTACATTTTTTACCTGTTGGAAGCTTTCCTGATGCTCTGAAGCTCTGTACCTGCAAGAAAACTCAAGAAAAAGCAAGCACATACAATCGCAAAAACTCTCTCTCGCTCTCTCGCATGCACAAATGAGGGGAAATGAGGTGAATGGGTGGATATGGTGAATTTTCTTATTTTTTTGGAAATGGAGATGATGATGCAATGATGAAGATGGAGTGTGGGGAAGGTGAAAAACACTACAAACTAAGCAAAATCAACAACAAAAACTGAAATTTTTACCTTCCAACGCCACTTCTTGCTATACTCTTACCATCACACATTCGTCCTAGACTCGATCCCCGGCAACGGCGCCAAATTTGGTGTTGCTCTAGCACAATGGTAAGTACCACGTTAAGAAGCTTCACCTCCTTAATGTCAATCCGTGGGAGAGGTAGGAGTGATATGAAGATCGTGAACGTGAGATGATGTGAGAGTGAAGGTGAGAAGCACAAAGATGCACACACGCATACACACACACAATGAAGAGACAAGCAAGACACAATGGAAGGTGGAAATTAGCTCTATTACTCAAGAATACTCTTACAAGCTCAAACTAGCTCTATGCTCACACTAACCAAAATGAACCAACCTCAAAAATGAGCTCTCTAGCTCTTTTTATAGTTTCTAGACTAGTTTTGACCGGTTTCACATCTAGTGACCGGCCTAGTTAAAAAATAGGTCCTAGAGGCTATTTGGCAGGGTAAACAATGTCTAAAAATAACAAAATTTGGTACGAGCATTCTACCTAAGCTCCTCAAGCTCGAGGACTCCTCGGTTTGCACAAAATGGAGCTATGGATTACAAAATGGGGTTTTCTATGATACATATGTTACAATTAGTGATCACAATCACTGTTGAATGTTTGGAGAATTAATAAGAAATATATTTGTTTGAAAAATTGATCCGCCTGGCTCCCTACTCCTTCTTTACATGCTTCCGTGGCGTCTGTGCCTCTGGCTGCTTCCAACAACCTATATGAACAGAGATGCTAGAAGTCAATGGCTAGCATCGAATGTTACAAGAATTCCTATGCTCGGCATAGAGTCCCAGTCGAAATTCAATGATAGCATCGAGTTTCACTAGAATTCCAATGCTAAGCATCAAGTTTGAGCACAGAGTCGATGCCAGCTATCGCTTCTCATAAGTAGTCGTTGTCAAGCATACACTTGAAGCAGGTGAAATGGCTTTGGAGCTTTATCCATTTATTCATTTCAATTTCCTAGCAAAGAATTTATCGATTTACTCAATGCCAAGCATCGGCACCATTCATGTATGTTGCACTTTGTATCAATCTTTGAATTGACACTCATCCTTTGTTTGTAGAAACCTTGAAATAAGAAGAGTGGTGAGACCAATGAAGATTGTCATGCTGCCTTCTTCACTCATATCCAAAGGACAAGGCACAAGAAGTCTAGAATAAAGGCAAAGGAGATGGAGTTCGAGGATGAGTCCTTTAGACTAAAGTGTTTTTTCAAACCCCATAGACCCTCTAAGGCCATTGTATTACAATGTATATTGCGATGATGTAAATAACATATGTACCTAGGAAAAATTATTCCCTTCTAATAGCAGATATCCCATATGGCTTTAGAATGAGTGGTTCCATTAATGATGATGAACCATTCAAGCACCCACAAATACCAAAGATGGTGACAGATTTTGCTAAATTGACCATGTCACCACTCTGGAGGATTATCTTTTTTCATAGAAGGGACCAATTCTTCTCTGTCTCAACAGTATTAAAGCCAAGGTGTCATGTTTTTTAGTGTCTTACATCATACTGTCTTTGCTTTTTGTCTCTATGTTGAAATTTTATGTCACATTGTACTTATAATTTTAAATTCGTAGGGTAAAGAAAAATGTAAATCACACCCTAGGACATAGGTTTGTTAGTGCTACCGAGGGCCTTATAGCCAGATACTATAATGAAGTTAGTAAAAGAAGTGTCAGGGAACATTGGAGTGAGAATGGAATTTCAAATGTACTAATGTTCCCTGCAGTTACAAAGAAACTTCATCATGTAGTAGGGGACAAGACATTGGTCCATCCTTATCAGAAGCCCCAAAATCTTATAATGAGGTTAATCTATTTGTTCTCTAATGATGATTATTGGACCTAGGACTTATCCTCTAGCACAAGTACTTCTAATTGCAATGTTGTTCATTGACACTCTTTTGTCATCACCTCTAATTGAATTGTTTGTTTTCAGGGATGACACTTGCCTGTGTGCTCAAAATGTTCAAGCCTTGCATAGCTGTAGAGAAGGATGAAGCCCAAGTCATCTTCATTAGGATGTGGATGAATGGCTTGAATGGGTGCCTAGACAAGAGCAAGAGTTTGGGAAGAAGCACATTGTTGACATAGAGAGATTCCAACCTGCCTCAAGGGAGCATGTGCCACCATTGGTAGATGAGCCAAGAAAAATGGTTGACCTTGAGGAGCCAATTCTAGAGCAGGAAAAGCCTTGTGAGACTTCTCAAGTCCCTGAAGATGATGTTATGCATGAGGCCGAGCAATTATATGATCAACTTCTATTGTACAAGGGCTTTTGAACCTTGTAAGCATACACTTTTGTAATGATTTAATTATTCGAATATAATGCTCAAAGTTTCTTGTTATTTGGGCTTAACTTTACTCCACATTCTACTCAGTTGTGTTGGATTGGTGTGTGGTTTCCTTTACATTTATGGCCGGTTAAGGTCATATTCTTGAAGTGGTAATTGGATTAGCTTTGTGAGCTAGAAATGAGGTATGCAGAAAAGCTTCTCGTAATGTATGTACTAGCATCAAATGATGTGGTATTATATATGTTGATCCTTGAAAAGGCTATTTGAATTTTCCATGTCGAGTTACTCAAATTGTAAATAGCGATGAGAACATGTACCTCTCTGTCTAGAGTGCCAAGCACTATATCAAGAGGTTTTATTTCTTTGTTTTTGGCATTATTGCAATTTGCCACTACTTTCTACAATTGGAAGCTCTGACAAGAGGTACTAGATCATTACATAGCCTTTTCCACCATTACATATGATTTGCCTAGCTACTTCGTGAATCTGATGCATCCGAATGGCAGTTTTTCATGGTACTAATTGAACAAGAAACAATGTTTTCCACTATGGGATACGAAAATGATCCTTTTTTGCAACATTTTGTGCATCTATTCTCAAATGAAGAAGATAACATGTCTTTGTTCTCATTTGTTATGACTCAGTGTTAGAAGTAAAAGAAGAACTCGTATAATTTATGAAGTAACTTGATCCATGTATATATACCTCAAGAAAAAGGAACACATCTTTCAAGTATCTAGGAACAAGCTAGTTTATGTACATGATCTTGCCTATCAAATATATATATATATATATATATATATATATATATATATATATATATATATATATATATATATATATATATATATATATATATATATACACACACACACATATATATATATATATATATATATATATATATATATATATATATATATATATATATATATATATATATATATATATATATATATATATATATGTGTGTGTGTGTGTGTGTGTGTGTGTGTATGTATGTGTGTGTGTGTGTGCGCGCGTATGTGTGTATGTATTGTTATGAATGTATATAGGTATGTTATGGGTAGGTTATTCGTATCACACACATTTTCCATGTCTTTTTGTGGGGTATGTGTTAGACATTGGTCTATAGAGACCATTATATGTGTGTATGGGACAAGGGCTAAGCGTAGCCAAGGTGCCTAGCTTGATGATATCCGAAGGTACATAAGGGGTAATGGGAATGGGTGTGCATGATGGCCACATGTCCACACTAGAACATTCTAGAGCATTACTTTCTTGGGTGCAAGAGGATATAAAGGATGGGAGATGAGTTGCACACACGACAATCTTGAGTCATTTTAAGTAATCTTTCTTGAGATATTTGAGTGAGAAATGTGAAAAGTCTTCACATTTGGTATCAAAGCAGGCTTTTATAAGTTGTCTCTCTCAACTTTCTTCCCACGAGACTAAAGATTGCCATCGCTTTTTTCATCGTCTTATTCGTGTGTGCCAACAGGTTGTAGAGGAGAACACTACATTAAAACGAACAGTTTGAGAGCCCCCTCAGAGAAGCCTTCATCCTCCTCCAAGGAGAAAACTCGTGCACGAAGGCATCATTATCATTTTATTGTCAAAATTTTTAGAATTTCTATGCATGATTGTTTGATGCATAAGTGGAAAGCATAGTAATGCATGTTTTCTTGTTTATTGTTCTTTCATATTAGGTGCACATACACACACATAAACTATGACAAAAGCATAAAAGCACTTAAAAATATCACAAAAAAAAAGAAAGAATCTACACTTCCATATATATGGAGTCTAAAAAATCATCTCCACATAGAGAGGATACACAAATGGCCAATTATCATATAGACATAGAGACCATGAGTAATAGAATATCACATTTAGAAAACACGCTTCAGACTATCTTAGAGCATGTTCATGGCTCTAAGAGAGAGGAAGTTATGCCTGACGTTGGGGGAATAGAGTTGCGAGCTTTGGGTGAGCACCACACTCCATAGGTCTCTAGTGAGGGCATCCAAACTAGAGAGGTTAGATGGAAGCTTAAGGATCTTAAGCCCCCATGCTACCATGGATCTACTAGTGCACATAATGTTGATGTGGTTGAGGAGTGGCTGAGCAAGTGGGAGCAGTGCTTCCGTTTATGCCTTATTATGGACGATAGGCGTAAGATTCATCAGGCCACATATAATCTTATGGATGTCACCCATAGGTGGTAGCATAACATAGAACAAGATAAGAAAGAGAGCATGACTTGGGAGCAACTCAAATTCTTATTCTATACTAACTTTGTGCCACCAGAAAAGAGGTCTAAGGCAATTGACATTTGATTTTTTATTAGTTAGAAAAATCAAACAATTTAGGAATATGTTGATAATAAAAATCTACTTCTTTTCCCAAAATTTCTACAAGTCCACAAGTTTGTCTTGGGACTGAGATAAACGATTAGACCCTTAGTTAGAAAGAAGAGGTGTCACTCTTTGGCACATGCCATAGAGATGGCTCGAGTTTATGAAGACAGTCATAGAGGTAGAGGCTCCCAAGGCCAATGGTCCTTATGGACTAAGATGAGCATGTCCTTATCCTCGAATCTTCCTGTTTTGAGACGCACATAGCCTTAGAAAGAGGCTAAGCATGTCCACATGATCAAGACAGTCTCTAGAGCTAAAAGGAAAGTGTCTGTTTTAGCTGAGAGGGCTTATAATAAGTCTATTATTACCTCTCAGCAAAAAGAAAGAGCAATGAAAGAAGTTTTGTGCTATGGATGCTTAGGACAACATCGACTTAAAGATTTTCCTAAAAAGAAGAATATATTTGCAGCCATATTCATAAACCCTACATAGGCAAGCAGTGATGCAAATGAGAACTTTGGAGATTCCTTGTTGTAAATATAATCTCCCATAGTGGCTATGACGATCACTAAGAAGGTGGCTTTTATTCTAGATGTTGTGCTTTCACTAGTAGCATATAATGGGTACCAGTTTCCAGATACAAAGCTTCTTGTTATGAGAGGAGTAATGGCATGACAACCTATCAAGTTCCTCTTTGACATTGGCTCCACTGGCATAATGTCATAAGTTATCGTCTCGTCAGATAGTTACATCTAGACATTGTGCAGTAGGAGTATGCCTACATAGTGGAGTTAGCTTACAAGAAGGGCACTGAGACATGGGACCAATGAGTCATTGGTCTATCCATTCAAATCTAGTTCTAAAAGGACATTGGATTTTGAGATTGCACAACTGGCTCATTTGGATGTAATCCTAAGTAAGAAGTGGCATGCTAAGAAATTACCAGTCATAGACTTTGCTTCTCATGTGTATCAGTTTGAGCATGAGGGAAGATGACTATTGATCCATGGAGAGCTAGATCTCCAAGAGACGTGTTTGGTGACCGCAACCAAGCTTCTCAAAATTGATTCTAAGTATATATATTTCTTGTATTTTGTGTATCCTTTGTGTTTAGTGATGGATTCTCAAGAGTGAGTCCAATCACTCGACCGCCATTTCATATGAGTTTGCAGGACAAGAATGAAATCTGTAAGGTTGTGGAAGAGTATCTAGAGAAAGTGTTGATTAGACCTAGCTATTCACGCTTTGGAGCACTAGTTCTTCTAGTAAAGAAGAAAGATGGATCTTATCAGATGTGCATCCACTATCAAGCACTCAATAAGATTACCATCAAGCATGGATACCCATAACCCTATTCTCATAATAGATGATCTTCTTGATGCTCTAGGTGAAGCAATTCTATATATTAAAATAGATTTGAAGAGTGGATATCATCCAAATTAAATTTAAAGAGTAGGATGTACATAAGATAGATTTCATGATCCATTTTGGTCATAATGAGTATTTAGTTATGCCATTTGGTTTGACTAATACATCTGCTACTTTAATGTATAGTATCATTTAAGGTTAGTATTACATAAGTTAAAGGAAAACTACTTGTTTGTAAATCCATGCAAAACTCAGTTATTTCTTCCAAAAATAGAGTATACAGGGCATGTAGTCTTGGCTGATAGGATCAAGATGGATCCCAAGAAGGTCTCAGTTATATTGGGATGGCCAACTTCTCAAGATGAGGGGAAGCCTCAGTCATTTTTAGGACAATTTTGTTTATATCAAAAAATCGTTCCATCTTATTCGTTGATAGCAGCGCCTATGACGAATTTGCTTCAAGGCAAAGTACCTTTTGCATGGAAGCAAGAGCAACAAGATAGTTTTGATCATCTGAATCAAGCCATTTTCAAGGCTCTATTACTCAAAGTCATGGATCCACAAAAGCCATTTGAGTTAGAGATAGATGCTATTGACATTTCCATAAGGGCGATTTGAGCCAAGACAGAAGACCTATAGCTTTTGAAAGCAAGAAGTTAAGCAATGCACAACACAACTGACCATTGCATGAATAGGACTTGTATGCAGTGAGCATGCTCTTAAAGTTTGGAGACACTATCTTTATGGTGCGAATTTTAAGGTATACACAGATCACCATACACTCAAGTATTTTTGTAGTTACTCGGATCTTCGAGCTAGACAAGCTCATTGGGCTGATATGCAAGAGTTTCATATGGAAATCCTGTATAAAAGAGGTAAAGAGAATATAATAGCTGATGCACGTCTCGAATAATGTATCAAATGAGCTTTAACATTCTATTAAGCTCATTGCTTTAAGAGATAAAGGAAGCACATGTGGAAGATCCACACTTATTATCGATTATAAGAGGTGATGAATCTATCATAGGAGACAAGGCAATTCCATATGCTTCTTCCCCTCGTGAAGCGAACAAGTCAAGTTCGTATTCTAACTTCTCCATAGATAATGGAATAGTTAAACGGAAAGGAAAGGTTTACATACTTGATTCTTGGGATTTGAGAAGAAAATTCATGTAGGGCATCCTAGTGTTGACAAGACCATCCAACTAGTTAGAAGAACATCTTGGTGGCCTGGATTAGCCATAGATGTCCACACATATGTTCAAAAATGTTTTATGTATCAAGTCAACGAGGCACAAAGGGTTAAGACACCATGCCTTTTACGCCCTTTACAAATTCCAAAGCATAATTGGGAAAGTGTATCCATGAACTTCATAATGGGCTTGTCATGGACCCAAAGGAAGTAGGATGCTATCCTAGTAGTGGTAGACAGATTGAGCAAGATTGCTTATTTTAGACTTGCGCAAGAGACGATAGAAGCCCCATAGGTAGCAGAGCTATTTATCCAACATGCCTTCATATTGCATGGGTGACGACATCCATATTTTTAGATAAAAATGTTAGATTTATGGGACACTTCTAGAATTTTTTCTTTGATAAGCTGAAAGTCTCATTGAAAATGAGTAGTGGTGACCATCCACATACAAATTGTCAGATGGAAAGGGTCAGTCAAATTCTAGAGGACATATTGAGGGCATATGTATCTAAGAGGCAGATAGGAAATTTTGAGGGCATATATGTACGAGAGGAAGACATGCAGAGCTATTTATGCATGTCTTCATATTGCATGGGTGATAGACATCCATAGTTTTAGATAGGAATGTTAGATTCACGGGATACTTTCTAGAAGTTTGTCTTTGACAAGTTGAAAGTGTCAATGAAAATGAGTAGTGAACATCCACGTAGAAACTATCAGACCGAGAGGGTCAATCAGATTCTAGAGGACATGTTGAGGGTATATGTGTTTGAGAGGCAGATAGATTGGGATAGTTATTTGCCATTAATAGAGTTTGCTTATAATCATAGACCTCATAAAGTGATTGGAATGTCTCCTTTTGAGATGAATTATAGCATGACTCCTAGTGCTCCCAATACCGCAAGAATGCCAAAGAAATGTCCTAGTGCTTTAGAGTTCCTAGCAAATCTCCAAGCAAGAAATGGCTAAAACTAAGATGCAACAAGCAGCTGATAGAGCCAAAGAATCATTGATAGGAAGAGGTCTCCTAGAGCCTTTGAAGGAGAGAGTGTTTTTATTCAAGTACCAACAAGATCAACTTCACAATCCATAAGGAAAAGTTCTCACCAAGGTTTTGTGGACCTTGGAAAATAGTTAAGAAGCTTAGTGATGTTGCATACCGATTAGGGCTTCCTCCAAATTGTAAAGTCCATCCAATGTTTCATGTTAATAAACTTAGAAAGTATATTTCCAAGGAGGATAATCTGATAGAGGGTATTCTTTTCTTTGCAAAAAAGTCAAAACACATATTACTCTCCAGATAGGATACTCGATAGGAGACAAAAATGGTTGAGAAACCTTGTCATCCAACAGTATCTAGTAGCCTAGAGAGGATTACTGCTTACAAATTCTACTTAGGAAGTACTTTCCTTCATTGATCATTGAGGAAGATGATCTTCATAAGGGGGAGAGAGTGTTAGACATTGGTCTATTGAGACCATTATATGCTTATATGTGTGTGGGACAAGCGTTAAGCATAGCCAAGGTCCTTGCTTGGGGGATACCCTAAAGTACCTAAGGGGTAATGAGAATGTGTGTGCATGATGGCCATATGTCCACACTAGAGCATTACTATCTTGGGTGCAAGAGGATATAAAGGATGGGAGGTGAGTTGCACACACAACCATCTTGAGTCATTTTGAGTAATCTTTCTTGAGAGATTTGAGTGAGAAATGTGAAACGTCTTCAGAGTATGAGACTTCCAAGTGGTGAATTCTATCTATTTTGGTGTGTATAACTATCGATGTATAACTATAATCATAAGCATATATATGTATTCATTCATGCATAGCTATAATTATGGAGTCATAAAGCTAAATAGGGTTTAGGTGGTAGGTGTTTTTAGGGTATATATGTATGTTGAAACACAATAAGAATTAAAACCTAACAAGTATGTATATATGTATATTCCACCCCTACCCAAGGGATGGATCACATGATGGGGGGGATGATCCACCATGCAGATCACCCACAAACCATGTATATGGATAGGAAATATTATCTTTATGACTAAGATAATCTTGAAAGAAGAGTTTGTAGAGAATCAATAAAATAAAGAAGAGCAAAGAACTAAATGTTATGTAAGTGTTCAAGGAATGGAGATCGAATTGTAAGGTATTTGAGTCCTTTACTTCATGTGTATCCATCCAAGATCATGGTCCATTGGTACTTGTCACGATAAGCACATAATGGTTAGCAATCTTTCATGCAATATTAAGAGGTGACTCCTATTATAAGTAAACAGTGTCTTTTCTTTCAAATGAGGAGAATATTGTTGGAATCCAATCCTTCCGAGATAAGGAAAAGATAACCCGATGGTGATTTTTAAGTTTTTGTCAGTGAGACATGACATCATATAATTCATAATCACTCCAACCAAAATGTGAGAAGAAAAAATAATAGTGTATGTATGCTAGAATGCAACACCTTCCAGAATATTTTTGGTATAAATTATATGGTGACATGAATCACAAGCTTCAAGTGCCCTTATAGAGAAAAGTAATAAAAAATAAACAATATGGAGCAAAAGAAAAATAGAAATATATGGTAAAAAGTTGATTACATCAATAAAATAGATATACAACAATAAGCTTTAGCTTATTTTCATCATCCATGTCTTCAAATTTGATTGTCTTAGTTCACATCCTCCCAGACACTACAAAACAAAGAAAAAACGCAATAAGATTGCAACTTGATACTTGCCGCCATGCATGTGCACACAATGTTAGTACATTTGTATACAACATGGAATGCAGGTTCTGACACCTACTCCCATGCCATTGGTGTTCATCTAGTATGCATCCTACAAGTCAAAGGAGAGGTAAAGAGAAGTAAAATTTGCTCAAGCTCTTTTATGATGGATAAGTCAGTACTTACTTCTTACCTACAAAAAGCACTCCCTGACTACTACCCATTCTACTATCAAGTAATGAATCCAAAAAGTTGATACACCATTAATATATCAAAATTTTTAGCCATATTGGCATAGATTTCCTAACACTTACTGCTTAAATAATGAAGGTAGATGACTAATAAATGAACAATTTTTTATAAGTATTGTTAGTCTCCTAATCCCATGATTTTCTCTTTCCTAGCTATTTTATACCGATATTGGAAGTGTAGTAACCATAAAAATTCACATATACGAGCAGCTTTTAACTATTAACTCATAAATAACAAACATTATATTTTTATTCAAATGTTATTTTTTCTTCTTCTCTTTATCGCAATACAAGACAACAACATGAGGAGGTCCACTATAATATGGGGGAATGATATCAGGGATTGTTTAGTACCGAAGTATACTTGCTCATTATGTTATGTAAATTTGAAGGTGGCATTAAAAGTTCTTATTGATTCCAATAGACTTCTGTTGATTAGGACAATGGTATTATCCCTCAGCAACACTAATCACAACGTGGTTTGATTAGTTGAGAGATAGATTCTATCTGGAAATCAGGATTTGGTAAAGGTCTCACCTCTAGAGTCTAAATTTGTTTCGAGGATAAGCATGTGCATAAAATATTTCAAACTCGCCATGTTGTTTAAGTAAAGAGGTTAAAATTCATACACATTCCCTTTTTAAGGTATCTTTTTATTGAAGGTTAGTTTATTTATCGGTTTCTCATTCAGTATATGAAAACACATATTATAATGTTATATTGGGAACTATATGTTTAACAAGTGATTATAATAATCCACCCGGAATAGTTTCCTTGTGGCGTTTCTGTAAATAAATATTTTTCTGGTAGAAATGCGGGCATGTTCTGATATGACTTATTAACTAGCATTGGATTTTTCTTTTTTTTTTTGCATCCTTGGTATCATACATCGCGCATAAGTTTTCGAAGTAAAGCTCAATTAAACTGGCACTTAATCTCACATCCAGCAGGTAATATTCATACATCAAACATGTAGTAGCCATTGTTGGTTATTACTTAATATTTCTATGAACCCAAGACGCAGTGTGTGTGGAGGTTAATTGACAAATTAACCTCCCTTCAGTAACAACTGTATTCTTCGGATGGAAAAGGAAAAAATATTTTGAATGGAGATGTATCTTTTAAACTTTACCCACTGTTCTGATTTTGTATCTTGATGATATGCAGCGGGAATCTTTTCAGGCTTCTCTAGGTTTTCTTTCAAGGATGTAGCTCAATTACTAGTCATACTACTAGGGAAGTAGTGCTGATCTCAGAGAGCAACCTTCTATGGTACTTCCAACGAGAGCTATAATAGCAGAGGTAACGAAAATCTCGGGAATTTACAAAGAAAAGACAGGCTATGGGATAGTGAGAGTTAAGCAAGTTCAGAATTCTCTAAGAAAGAGCTGAAACTCTTTTGATGCATATTCGCCACTCAAGTTCGTCCGTCGAGTCGAGCCTTCATGATTTCACATGGGTTACGTCAGTGCATACTGTCAGCCTGAAATCTGATTAATGACTTTAGAATCCCTCCTGGAAATATGTATAACTACACACGTCCATGAAGGGGTATTAATTCTATTTTTAAATAAAAGAGTCCAGGATACGCCAGCGTATGCCAGAGCATTGAAGTTAATAACAGTACAAATGGAACTTTACTATATATGAAAGACCAACTAACAATTATGTATATCATTTCGATCCTCCTATTCGTTTTGAATTGCTTGGTTACCCAAATGGAATATTAAAATAAAATTATAACAATTCAGAGAAGTAAAAGGAGAATCGGTAAAATATATGAACCGAACTTGATACATGTATATATAATTTTTAGAGAAAAAGAACACATCTTCTAGGTATCTAGGAATGAGCCAATCTATGTACACGATCTTGTATATCAAATTTTGATGTATGCATGCTGATATGAATGTATGAGCACATAAGGTACTTTAGGGGTAGGTGGGAAGAAGAAGAAGAAGAAGAAGAAGAAGAAGAAGAAGAAGAAGAAAACACTTGCACCAAAAGCTTCTGTATCTTGATTACAATGAAAAATACAATGGATGTGTCTAGAATAAGACAAAGTGTTCGTGTCACACAGATTTTCAATGTTTTTCTATGGGGTATGAGACTTCAATGTGGTGAATTTTATCTATTTAAGTGTGTATACCGTCAGTGTATAACTGTATTCATAAGTATATCTCTGTATCCATCCATGCACAACAATAGTTTGAGTCATACAGCCAAATAGGGTTAGGTAGTAGGTGTTTTTTAGGGTATACATGTGTGTAGAAACACAATGAGGGTTAGATCCTAACAAGTATATATGTATGAGTTCTATTTGCATCACAACTGCCAGTTCCTACTTAATAAATATAGTCAAACCTAATTCGAGAAACTAAATTAAATTACAACAGTCACTCAACCAAAAACAATTAATCCAATATTATACTTTTCAATAACCAACTCCCTTTAGTTATTAAATTATACAGTATATCTAAGTGATGGCTAGAATGAATTTCCTTAGTACCTTGAGTGTGTATGGGACCATATTATGATTAACCTTG
>CM035432.1:63000328-63002828 GCA_020310875.1 Ceratopteris richardii | reverse complement strand
AGCTTCCATCATACATGCTATGGGCCATCCACGCTTTGTATGCACGAGTCACAGGCAGGGTACGCTGCCCCGGCGGTCTATCAGACAGCCTTGTTAGCACCATTGGTGTGAAACAAGGTTGCCCTCTCTCACCCACTATCTTCGGTCTCTACATCGACGAGATCACGGAGTATATACAGCGAGCAGGAGGGCAAGGAGGAGACCTCGGAGGTACGCCAGTACATATCCTATTATATGCTGATGACATTGTCCGGCTCTCAGAGTCACAGGAGGGGTTGCAGTCACATTTACAGGCGCTCGATACCTTTTGCATGGAGAGAGGACTCACAGTGAACCTTGGCAAGACCAAGGTCATGATCTTCCATACCTCCAGGACAGTACGCCATCGCGCCTCTTTCACAGCAGCTGGAGGAGAGATAGAGGTAGTGGAATCCTACGTCTACCTAGGTATCACCTTCTCGGGCAGCACAGGGGTATTCTCCATGGCACAGGCTGCGAGAGATAGATTGACGCCAGGTTATGCGGCACTTGCACGATTGGAGAGACGCTGCTTTCAGACACATTTTCAAGAGCCCCGGACTAAGGGGTGGCTCTTTGACACTCTAGTGACACCCGCATTGATGTACGCAGCAGCAGTATGGGCACCAGGGATCACAGAGGCGATGTGGACGCAGATTGAGAGGCCCCAGATCACCATGATATCACGATTGCTGCGCAGCAAGCCCTCCGTTCCACATGACATTATACGAGCTGAGCTTGGCACACCACCGATGCTAGTGGAGGCCCTCTTCCAGTTGGTGACCTTTATTCTGAGAGTCAGAGAGCTCCCCACTAGCCGACTCACCAGCCTTGCATTTGAGAGCTCTAGACATTTGGCAGAGACGGGGCATGAGAGAGTATGGTATGCACAGACTTACCGATGGTTAGCAGACCATGGCATGGGTATTACGGATCTCCCCCCTTTTCAGTATGACCTCTCTTCCCCCCACATTACCCTCTCTCGTTCGGAGAGGAATAGGATCATCCGTCAAGACTTACTACAGATACACGTCAGGGAGACATGGATAGCACCACGGGAGCCTCTTCCCACAAAGAGGCAACACTACAGAGAGCACTTCCTGACTGTGACAGCGGATGGTTTCATTCAGAGACCACGATCCATGGATACATATATGGCACCAGCTGAGAGAGTGGCCATTGGGAAGCTCAGAATATCATCACACCAGCTCGAGATTGAGATTGGGCGAGCCACACATACCCCCAGGGATGAGCGACTATGCAGGATATGTAGAGAGGAGGTGGAGGACGAGGAGCACTACACATGTAGATGCCACGCATATGAGGACATCAGAGACCGCTACCCACAGCTCTTCAGGGGGCCTAGAGAGATCAGGGCTTTATTGGGGACAGAGGACCAGCGCCCTCTAGGTCGTTTCCTAGTAGAGCTCCAGCACCACCGCGCATCACTCCTCCAGCAGCAGATGGAGATACACCTGGCCCTCCCCCCTCAGACTTATATTACAGATTTTTTCAGACCCACATACACTCGTGGGCCCAGCTCGATGCGGGGTGTCACATTACACAGAGCAGAGGAGCTTAGACGACAGCGTCGACGGCCGAGACCCCTTGTCCGGAGAGCTCGTCCACATCAGAGAGAGATTCAGGCGATTCACGCACGCCATGACATGGAGATACAAAGACGTCAGCAGCGCACCCCTATCGATTTGGACGCCCAGAGCATTTTGAGGATCGCCATGATGCCTTACCCACCGATGCATTATATCCTACACCCACTCCAGGCATTTAGGGGGTTGTGATACCATCGAGCCTCCCCTCCCTATGCATATCATATTTGTATCTCACCCATTGAGCATATAGAGTGCATACCCATAGCACCCCACACCCTTGATGCCAGCTACTATCCCTCCTTTTATACCCGTTTGCAGTACTCACACTTTATTTTTGTTTTGGATCACAGTGGATTGGATCATATGGATTGGATCATACTGATGTATATGTTTTGTCTCATAGGCCGATTTTGGCCTCTAATAGACGTTAAAAAGTCTCTCTCTCTCTCTCTCTCTCTCTCTCTCTCTCTCTCTCTCTCTCTCTCTCTCTCTCTCTCTCTCTCTCTCTCTCTCTCTCTCTCTCTCTCTCTCTCTCTCTCTCTCTCTCTCTCTCTCTCTCTCTCTCTCTCTCTCACAGAGAGCACGGCGCCGACCACGCATGGGCGGATATCGTCGACCACGACTATATCAGGAAGATATCTCACGCATCAGGATTGCCTACGACCACATGATGGAGCATAGGCGTACCACCACCCCCTGGGTTGTCTTCCTTCAGGAGGCACTGAGACCACCACCGATGTACCACATACTACACCTACCTCCACCCATCGCCAGTACCTAGGGCGTTTTACTCACATTTTGGATTCCCCCCATGTATTAGGTGGCCACTATCTGCAGAGTCAGAGCCACTTCTCCCCAGCCTTTTCCAGCCC